>PVJA010020130.1:0-37387 GCA_004027025.1 Myocastor coypus | reverse complement strand
TCCAGGGTCAAATCCCCTCAGGATTAAATTTGAGACCATAGAATGTACTTTGTAGAACTGTTGTTAATGTCAGCCTTCAGGACGAGTCACGGCCATTGCTTGGCTATTTTGCTTTCTGTGAAAGCCTGAGAGAATGTTTTTCTCTGGGTGACTCTCCTTAGAGCTTGGTCACCACAGAGGGAGACCTGCACAGGTTGCAGGGCTATACATAAAGAGCCTCAAGAGCTTCCTGCATAGCCTGGGTCATAATCTGGAGAAGCAAAAGTTGTCCTGAAGGGCAGATGTGTTAGAATCTTCCATCACACTCAGTGCAGCACTCACTGAGGGGGTGTGGCTGCCTGGCTGTCTGGCTGGGCAGATGACGAATGAAGAGATGGGGACACATATGCAGGGAACACATGGTATAGTCCAGGGATTTGAACTGGGTTCTCATGATGAGCTGCTGGGACTCGGCCCTTCTGCCATGCCCAGGCAACATGACAGTTTATGCTAACACCTGCATGAACAGATTTACACCCATTCCCCACCTCCAAGATTTTTAGATGGTTCATTTGAAGGAATTGAAAGGAACCAACAGCAAGGAAATAGAATCTTCCTCAATGTAATCATTGCTGCCTTGAAAGTCACTGTCAAGGAACATGAGAACACCACCTGGGATATCACACACTGGGTGAAGAGAGTCCTGGAGAAGGGTGACTGAGTAGTTATGGAGGCAATCGTGAGGGCAAAGGGCTTCACTCCTGTTCCCCAGCTCTGTTTTTGAAAAGCAGGAGAGGCAACAACCTGTGCTTACTTTTTCTTTCAAATATTTTCAATGTACTTTGAGCGTAAGAGACATGTGTAACTTTTAAGTCCAGAGGCATTCTAAGGAGGAACTCCTATGCCTCCAATGGTGACATAAGTATTCCAGTTGAAAGAGGGCTGTCCCATGGGATGAACAGCAGCTGGGCTGTGAGGCTGGGGGCCTCAGGTGGCAATGGCTTCTCTGGCAGCAGGGCAAAGAAGAACTGAAATTGAGAAGTTGGGAGTCACCCTGTGGGGAGATTCTGCCCACATCTAGGGAATGTTTCCTTATCTTTGCTGTTATCAGAAAGCCAGGGTGAAGGCTCACTGGGTGGACTCACTCCATGGCAATAGCTTCAGGAAAATCTGATGACAGACAGTGCCCATAAGAGCAGGGCTTGGAAAATGGGGTTCTCCGGGGGTTGCAAGCCCTCTTAGGAAGCCTATGGCATTCAAAACAGCTCTAAAACCTCACCTCACACATGTGCTGCAACCTGATTGGCCATGCAGAGTGCATTCTCCTTCCTTCCCAAGGAGGACAGGTCTGGACAGGCTGGAGCAGAGTGGCTGCCTTTAAAATCCCAGATGAAAGTCAGTGCTGTGCCAAAGCTGGGCTCCAAAACACACACCATGAGCCCTCAGCAGAGAGGCCAGAGCATGCCTTGAGAAGCAACGGCTCCTTTGTTCTGCTTCTGAGGAACCAAAACCAGACCCATGAGGGAAAATATCTGCAGACGTGCTTGTGGAGGCCCGCTTAGTCCTGCAAGAGAACTCAGGTGAAGGCAGTGCTTGAGCCCGAGACCCAAGCATTCACGAACAGCCAGGGCTGAGCCTCAGGTTGCATGTCCGAAACTGGGCTGCCTGCAGGGCAGCAGATGCCCACAGCAGATGGCCCTTGTGCTCCCACTCCAGACAGCTCAGGCCTCCCTGAAGTGGCCATGCAGTCTTTGATCCAGTGAAGGAGAGTGAGCTACCAGAGTGTGAATCACCAGCTTAGGCAACTCAGCCATAATATCCTAAATCCTAAGGTCCCTTTGAGGGGCTTCTGTTGGTCCATGAGTAGGGTTATGCCATTGCTATGAAAGTGACTGCTGAACATTGAGGTCTATGAAAAGTACTGTCTCCTGCTAACTTATTTAAACCTCTCAGCTGCTCCCTAAGTAGGCTCTACTGCTATTCCCATTTTTCAGATAACAGCATTGCGGCTCCAGTAAGCCAAGTCACCAGGAGAAGGCAAGCAGCAGATCTAAGTTCAAACTCCAGTCTTCAGACTGCAAGTCCTGGGGGCCAGGGAAATAGCTCAGTAGGATAAGCGCTTGCCTGGCAAGTGTAGGGTTCTGAGTTCAATCCCTGGTAGCCCCTGCCCCTTCCAACAAAGATAGACTCCAAGTCCAACACCCTTTGCCCACCTATCCTCAGTCTTCATGACCCTATGGCTATAAACCAGAGCAACAGAAGCTGAGGAACAAAAGCAAAGTGTCAGGGTGCTTTTCAGCCATCCATGCTTCTCCTTGTTCCTGTCCTACTCATCGAGGGACGGTGAATGACCAACACAACCCCTGCCATAGGGTGTGCTGATCCATGTGACTCATTTTTAATGTCTTTAAGATGAAATACATTAATGTATTTATAGTAATGGAATAACAAACAGAATTATCCAATGGCACTTAACTTATTTTTCTTCTGAAAACTTTTTACCTCCCAGACAAACATGTTTAGGCACAGCAGAGAATGACATCAAGTGTACAATTCAATATACTTAAACCAAATCTTAACTGAAATGAATGTGTATGTTATTAGTTGAGGCTATGTGGTCAGTGTGTATCAGTGTATCATCAGTCAATCACAATAGTTCGTATTTATTGGGACTCACAATGCTCCAAATGTTCAAAGTACTTTCCATCTAGGGATTCAATTTTCACAGCATTCCTGGGACTGCTACTAAGAGGCTCCTGTTCCCGTGAAAGAGGTTTCGCACAGCGAGGTTAGGTAACCAGCGTAAGGTCCCAGCGCCAGTGAGGGTATAAAGCAGGGCTGGATCCAAGGTCTTTGAGCTCATCCATTGAGTCACTGCCATGGATACTTGCTGTTCTCAGTATTGATATTTTAACCACTTAACTTGGAGTTTTAATCACTGAGCAACATTTCCTCTCCTCACACGTGAATACTCAGACTGCATAAAATATAAGCATCTTTCAGCCACTTCAAAGTCATTTCTCCTGTGGATCCGGGTCAAGTGTTCTACTTTTCTGCCTGCTAGTTATTTGGCAGAAATATAAGTAGAAGGAAAAAAAATGAAGAGAACAAGGATGCTATCTTTCTGGCCTAATATTACCAAAGGCATTTCTGAGTTGTAATAAAATATGGCTGAGAGGAGCCCCTGTTCTCAATCTGTAAGCCAGGCAATGAAAACAACCACCAGAATGTCCCTCACCACCTTCAAGATGGATGGAATCTAGTACTCAGTGCATGGAACTTTGAACACACACACACACACAAATACATGCTTACAGTATTGTGCAGAAACATGAGTATGCATGCAAAGGAGAAGAGAAGGCAAGTGCTATGAGAACTCCCAGGACTGTGCTCACAAATGGTGTACAGAGCAAAATCTGTGGCAGTGTAATGAGTTCATGAGATTGAAAGGCAAGCTTGAGAAATGAGGCTGGAAGGGAGTTGGATTCTCCTCCATTTGTACAGAAAAACTGTGCCCGCATCATTTTCTTTTTTATGTATCTAGTACAGGGTCTTATTACACAGATTGGCCAATTAGACTCATAGTGATCCTCCTGTTTTCAGTCTCCCAAGCACTGGGATTATAGGCATATTCCATCATGCCCAGCCTCAATTGCCTTCTCAGCAGGCCCCAGGGATGGTGCTTGCACAGTATACAGAGGGATCGAACCCCTGGCCCTTGCATCTGCCTAAGCAGGTGCTTTAATCCACTGAGCTATCTGGCTACCCCTGTCCTCATCATTTTTATGACACTATAATTAACATATTCCCTGGTCAGCTAATAAAGGCACCGGGCTTCTAATACAAGCAGCAGTGCATAGTTTTTGGTAAAACACCCCAAATACGATGTCTGATAAAAAATATAGTTAATATTTACTTTTTTAAAAATAATAATTACAGGAAAAGACACATGGACACTAACCACCCTCTGAATACTCCCTTTTCCTCAAATACACTTATTCCATCATCTTTGCTATTTTTGCAGCAGTTCTAGAAATCCTCTTGCATGAATGTCTCTAGTCATGCTGTGTTGATGCCCAGAATCACTTCACAGCATTGGATTTTCATGGTCACTGACTTTCCAAAAGAGCCAGTAGTTCGGCCATGTCAGGTCTGATGAATAAAAATGAAGGAAGGCACACTATCATGTTTTTGATACAAATGATTGGCAAGGTTTTGAATTAATTCAGTATGTCAAGGCAGCCATAGAATGACAGGAAAGAGGACTTCCAGCAGTGCTTCAGGAAGTGGCAAGAATGATGGGATAAAATCATGGAGCAAAGGGACTACTTTGCAGGGGACTAATGGCAATGTGTCTCCTACTGTGATGCGTGTTTTACTTGTATTTAAACATTGACCATAACCTGTGATCACACCCTAAGTTCAGGGAGGGCCTTCCTACGGAGCTGTCCCAAAGACTGCCGATGCTACCCAGGCTCTATGACCTAGAACATCGCTGGGCCGAGGGCAGGGAAGATGTATGGGTGCTGAGCAGTCTCAGGGAGCCAGGTCTGGGCCTCCCCCCCCAGGACCCCAGGCTGCCCTTGGAATCAGGTATCTAGAACTGAAAAGGACAAGAAGTTAACAAAGTTCAGGAAGTGGACTCCGCCCACTTTACAAGCCACTTAGCTTCTTCTGTTGTTAAGCATGCAAGCAAAACTTTCCAAACACATTGTAAGAGTTTTTCAGAAATACATTGTTTCCTTAATGATTATTTAAAAACAATTTAAACTAAGTTGTGGGAAGAAAATATCAGAGCAACTGCATTTCTTACTACCTGGGGCTATTTAAAAATAATTATGCATATGACAAGGAATTTGTCACTTGGAGTAACCATAAGTGTATAAAATAATTTGATTACGTAGAATGCAGTCACCTTAGTCATCAGACTAATTTGATAAAGACTTAAAAATATCTCACAGTTGTCTGCTTCTCGGCTGGATATACAAAAAGCTATCTTCAAAATGATGCCTTTGGGGGGAGGGAATAACAACCCAGCAGCCTGGCCTCACCCAATCATTGCAAGCCCACCAGATGCACTCAGGCCTAAAAATAAGTGACCAAGAAGCAGGAAGACACAGCCTTGTTAGCCACATTCTGTCATCTATGTCATAACTTGGTCACCACAGACCCAGGCGCATTTTTGCACAGCTCTCAGTAAGGAGACGCCCACCCCTGCTTCCTGCAGCGCAGGGTTGCCCCACCTTCAGACTGCACAGGCATACTGTCGGTTGCATCTCGAGGAAATTCAGTTGCCCTAGTCCATGGGTCACAGTTGTAACTGTCCAGAGGTGTCAGCAGTTGTAAGTTCCTGCCCACATCCTTATCTGCTCCAGTCCTCCTCTGTAATTTGATAGCACACACACACACACAAGCCTCTTTATGCAGAGGCACCCTGTGAATGGCTTGAAACATCGTGGGGCTCTACAAGGCCCAGATAAAGTACACACAAAATGACTTTCTCTCCATGCGGTTTGCGAATGCCTGCGCCTCCTCCAGTCTAAGATTTATACAGATGCCACATCCTTGCAACTGGGTCAGTTCAGACTGTGGCCACCCAAAGTGAAGACACAAGTACAAGAGACTCACACTGCATTCTCAGTCTCACGCACAGTGACTTTGCAACTGAGCGGGCCTTTCTTCTAATGCTGTAAAAATTCTGTCCTAGCCAAGCAATTGAAATGGCTATGACAGAACAGCCTTGTGATCGTTGCCTTACCTGAAGCTTGGTTTCTGATTGAGACATCTGCCACTGTAACAGATTTCAGAACACACAGCTGACCCAAATGCACTGGGATTAGCTTATCTATATCATCTTATCAATGGCATCACTAAGTCTGGCTGTCAGGATCGATGTTCTGGGTCTCTCGCAAGGCCCCACCACCTGTGGGAAAAGCTGCGGGTCTTCAGGCTAGCCTAAGAAGTGGTGACTTCTTTATATACAGTTCTCCTTTGAGTTCCCTCCTTCCTGGGCAGGTTCTAGAGGAAAAATGCACTCACATCCAGCAGCTTCTCCTTTGTGAAGTGGTAGCTCAAATCACGCAGCTTCCTGCCTCAATTCTGCACTTGGGAAGCCTACATCAGTATCCTTGAGGTCACTAGATCATCTAGCTTTTTAGAAAGCAGAAGGGAAAAATGGTAGTAAATTTCCTGATATAAAATAATAGCATCAAGCAAGAGAAATTAAGGTAGCTGTGGGGATTTTATAATCTCACTGGTGGTAAATTTGTAATCAGCCTCCTCTCCTGGATATTAAGTGGTACTGGCCAAGTCCTATGGTAAGCCCTTTATCTCATAACAGGAGATATTTCATGTGTGTGTGTGTGTGTGTGTGGGAGCTGATTGCCATCATACACATCAGCTGTACACAACCTGGCACAGGAACCCAGCCTAGGTGATCACTTCAGACTTAGGGCATCAGGTGTGCTAGGTTAATCATGACGGGTTAAATGGAAGATTTCTCTTTCTGCAAACACTCTGCAATTAGTCCTTCTTAACCACAGAAAAAATTCTCATAGCTGAAAGAACAACAAAGTTGTTTAGTCCACCTTCCAAAGAGTAGACGAGTGCAAAACTCTGCATGGCCCAGGAGGATAAAAGCCACAGCAAGCTGACAGAGTCATCCCAGTCAGCTACTTATTTATTTTCATGAGGTTCAGGTGGCCAGGGAAAGTGGCAGGCAACTGGGCAAAGCTTGGCCCTAAGAACCTGATGCCTGCAATCCTGATGATCAAAGTGATCACCCAGTCTTCTCCTGGGCCTCCACCTGCCTTCTGCCAGGCACCTGTTAACTCCAGTTACCCTCCCCCACCCAACCAGGCTTTCCATTGGCAAAGGGCAGAAGTGCCAGGATGCCACCACCAGGTGGACTGAATTCCTCCTCTGACTGCTTTGGTTCTGCTTTTTGAGGATCCAAGTCAACCTCTCCTCTGCTGGGGCCAGCCCAACCTGGAGAAGTCCTGCACTGCTGGGCTTCTTAGCTATGCTTCTTAACTCTTTAAAAGAGCCAGGCCATTCATCTGATTGAAGCCTACTTTCACATTCTTCTAAAATCCTTCCGATAAATTGCAAGAAAAAAAATATAAACCAAGCCTTCATCACTCCCAAGATTAAAAGTTCCTTTAGTTTGCTACATGTAAATAATAAATTCTACGAAGCAAAAATTAGTCTGAGGCAAACAAACTGTTAACTGGAGGCAGCTGTCGATACACTAATTATTTCCATTTACAGATCCAGTTAGGCATCATGCACTTTGTTACACAGATCTACATACACTTCATTAATGTGCTCTTTGCATCTTAATACTGATCTAAATATTTTAAGTCAGCTCTCCCAAGGAAGGGCCAATGAACAGATTCACAAAACAGTTACCCCTGCCCCCAAATTCCACAGGTATTAACCACAAGTACGCATTACAATGATAGACAAAATGAGAGTATTTTACAAGCTAGAAAACAAAATGTGCTTTGGGCTCCAGGGTACACTTGCAGCATACAAGTTATGCATGCACACGACAGAGACAGGAACCGAAACCTTTCCTCTCAAGAGCAACAGAAATACATCTAATTTCCCAGAGCCCTGAAATTCTGTCACCCCAAGAACAGAGCTGCGTTGTTGGAGCCCCCCCTCAAATCCACATAACAATGCACTCACTGCTTCATTTCCCTTCATCAGCGGGAGCTAGGGAGATTGGTTAGGGAGGGTATAGGGCCCTTGTCCTCTGGTCCTCCTTAACTTTAACTCAAGGCCGAGAATGAGCGATTAGTGATAACATAACACATGCCTATCTATCACTGGACGTGGTTATCCAGCCGCTGAAATCTTGTCTGATTCTGTCTCCTTCAAACTAGTTGCCTAACATTCAAAATCTATGACATTTGATTCCAGTTTCAGGTCAACAGCCAAATGACGGTTTAACACTATCAACTCTGAAACATCTTTCCTGTTGAACAGGACAAGTCTGAAATGCAGGCTGTGGAACTCAACTTGAGACCACCTGAGCCGGGCAGGAGAACGCAACAAAGTAGCCGCTTCACAGTGCTGAGTCATTACAAGCCAGTCTCTTGATACATTAGAGACCCATTGGCCAGCTCAACACCAGTACGCGCTTTCTGGAAGTAAATAAAATAGATACAAACTGTGCGCAGTGATGCAACCCTCTTGTGGGCGAGGGACTACAGTGGGGAACTGGCTGTAACAGTGGGCAGCAGGAACTACTCAAACTCTAAGCAGCTCTCCAGGTACTCTAACTTTATCCCCGACGCTGAAAGCTGGCACTTGGAATATGGGTGGGAACGTTTCCCCTGCCGCTGCGGCTCCGATCAGGGCCACACGGGAGCCTTTTACTCTAAGCTGTTAAATCCACCCCCTCGGTAATTGGCGGATGGAGAAAGAGCTCAGAGAAATGATGCATAATGGATTTGTTCTCCAGGCGACGGAGTGGGGAGTAGAGGACGCCGGATGCTAACTGGCTTTTCTTCCCATGTGCAGGTCACCTGAAAGCCGCGATGTCTCCCTCTCCAAGAAGGCTCGCGGACTCACCATCTGGCTCTGCTTTCCAGCGGGAGAGAAGCGCTTGCACGCCCACCTGCCCGTCGCCCGCCTCTCTTCCTCCTCCTCCTCCCGGGCACTTCCAACCCCGCTGGGCACGCGCGCTGCCGCCGGCATCCACGGTCCCGCCCGCTCCCGGCTGGCTCGGCAGCCGGGGCCGGCCGCCTCGCCGAGGAGCGGCCGCCTCTGCACCACTCGCCAAGCTCCGCGCCCGCCGGGCCGAGGTCAGACCCGCCTGCCCCCTCCCATGCAGCCGGCAGTCGCGTGCCCGGTCAGGCAGGGGTCCGCGGCGCAGTTGGCATAGAGACTCACCAGGTAGGCGCCCACCGTGCCTTGAGCCAACATCAGGGCGCACTCGGACACCAGGAAGATCTTGATGTTGGAAAAGCAGGACACCTTCTTTTTCTTTTTCTTGTTCCTCTGCGCCTCGTCCCCCTGCAGCTCTCCGCCCCGGCCGCCGCTGGACGAGCCGCCCGGCTTCTTGCCCTGCATCCTTTCCTTGCCGCCGCCGCGGCTTTCCCGCTCGCCCCGGGTGTCGCGGCCGCTGCCGGGCGGGGGTGCGCGGCGCAAGGCTGCGTGCTGTCCCCTCCCCGGGCCCGCGGCGACCGCCCCCGTCCTGCCTGCTGCTGGCGCTGGAGCGGGAAAGGCGCAGTTCCTCGCTGCCGCTGCCGCCGCCGCCGCCGCCGCCGCCGCCGCGCTCGCCCCCTTCCTCCTCCCCCTCCTTCGCCTCCCCGCGCCTCCTCCTCCGGCTCAGGCTGTGCCAATCACAGGGGCTCCTTGCGCCGCCCGCCGCCGCCTGCCTCCGCGGACGCCCGTCGCTGCCCTCGCCTGAGCGTCCGCAGCCCAGTGCCCGGCACGGGCCCGGTCGCCGCCCTGCGCCCCAGCCCCGCTGCTCCTCGCTGCCGTTGCGCCCCGGAGGAGGTGCAGAGGGAATGGCTTGGGGCGCTGAGCCCGGTGGGAGAAAGTAGGGTTGGGCCACCTAGGGAACCGGGAAGAGGCGAATCCTAGCGGAGCTGGGAGTGGGGGAACCTGGGAGGAACAGAGTAAAGGAGATGTTGCCCGGCCCTTAGGTGGCGCTGTGGAGCACTGTGCGCGGTCCTTACTCCCGCGGAGCCCACTCTGGCACAGGAGGCAGTCCCAAAGCTGAAATCTAGAGCTGTAGCGCCCGGGTTCTGGATAGTGAGGCGGGGGTGTTTCCAGAAAGAGAGAGAATAGGGAGAAGTCAGGAAGGGTGGGCGTGTGTGCTTCCTCTGACCCAGGACTGTGTGCACCTTGGGGTTTGGGAAGCTGCCAGAGTCAGAGCAGCCCTGGGTTTCTCCCCCAGGTCCCGGCCTCCACTCCCGAGCTCTGAAAGGGAGAAGGGAGCTGACACATAGCAAAGTTGAATTTTGATTCACCCATCAGGAGCCAGGCAAGCTGGGTCGCCCCAGCCACCAGATCCAGACGACTGCAGAGTCGCAGCGACCCCAGCAGAGGGCCTTGTGCAGCCCTTCAACTGCCTGGAACCTGTCTGCGGAGCTCCGAAGCCCTGGGGAATGAAGGGACCCGCCGGTCAATCACAGTTCTGCCTGGGGCCCCCAGACCTCTCCCAGCCCTGGCTCCTGATCGCTGTTGGGCTTGGCCTTAGCTGCTATGTGTGGCCGTCGCAGGCTGCGACAGGAGACCTCGCCCCTCGGCATGTCCAAGGAGTTTGGGCCACAGCATACCGTGCCTAGGCTGGGCCAAGCTTGCTCCCAGTCTCAGCCATTCAAAGCTCAAACAGAACTGGACAAGTACCAGGAAGTACTCAGCAACTTCTGGGCCGACTGAGGGGCCTGACTGATCCTTCAGAAAGCCTTTCTGTAGTAATCCTGTCAACGAAAACGATTCACTTTCCTTGGCTCCTCTGTCCCAAAGTCATCCCAGCATCCCAGGACGATCACAATTTCAATCCCAATCTGGGGTAAATTAGAGACTGACTGAGGTCCTCTATCAAAAATTGAAAAAAAAATGTTTTAAGTGAACAACATTGAACACTACATAATTTTTACTTTCTTCCCGTGAACTTGAGAATAGACACCATAGTGGCAGGGGTATCATTTGCCCATGCCAGATAAATATAAACTGACACACCTTTTTGTGCATCCAGACATGATCTCATCCAGGCTTGGTTGTACTTTGAGGTTTCTTGCTCCCGCCTAGGCCACCTCCCCAATCTTTTCCATGTTCCTCAGACCCTGGCCTAACTCTAGGTCATTCCTGTCACTTGCATTACCGGAGCCCTTATCCACCACCTCCTTCATCCTGAGTCTCCACCACTACTGAGCCGCTTTTCTATGGAGTCTTCAAGCTCAGCTTCCCCATCATCCTGGCACTGTGAGGGTCCCTCCCATCCTGAGAAGACCCTTGACAACCCAGCTGTGTTCCTTCCCTCTGCCACTGAAAGATGCAAAGCTACCCTGAGGTTTTCAACTTCTCCCTAAACAGGGATCCTATCGCCATTGAAGTGTCAGTGTGTATTAGTCTTCAAGCCTTTATTTCCATACTTCACAATAACAGGAGCAAATGTTTATTTTGTTCCTGTCCTGACCAGGCACAGAGCTTCATAGTGCTTCACAGTTATGGTTTAATCCTAGCAAAAAATCTTCTAAGCTAGATGCCATGGTCAGCCCTGTTTTATACAGGAGAAAATTGACATCCTGAAATTTTTAGCTGACCAATGTCAATTGTCCAGGAAAGGTTTCAAAGGTTAACCTTGAATCAGGTTCTTTATAACTACGTAATATTATCTCAGGCATCACCTGGTGGCCTGTCTGCCAGGGATGGTAGACTCATAGGGTTCCTCTATAACTAAAATAGTCTGAAAGTGGTAGTGTCCAGCCCAGTTCAGCATCACACAGCTGAAATGGGAGGGACTTGAACCTAAGTAGAGTCCTGCACCCTGTGTCATGTGGCCTCATGCTCAGTCTGAGAGGAAGGCAGACTTTGTCTCTGCTAAGCCACTTATTTTACATTGTAAAGCTTAGCTGTCTTTACAGAAATTCAACACATTTAGCACTGGAGAGAAGATTCCAGCTTAGGTCTCTCAATTTTTCCTATAATTAACCATAAACAGCCATGGAAACAGTCCTGCTTCTGAAGCCTTAAGAATCATCAAAGCTAAGCCTAGAGGCAATAAGGCTTCGGCCTCCCAGCTGTAGGAAGCAGGGAACCAATATGTTCAGCTCCCTTCCCCCTTTGCCAGCTGTCTTTACTCATAGATCAGGGCTCCAGGTATATGAAAGGGCTCAGGAGCAACAGGTGCTTGCACTTGGCAGCCCCCGGTTGGCCATGCAAAGGGAGAAGCAGAAAAGTAATAATCGTCTTTGCATCTTCCCCCCGTGGCTGCTGCTCGTACTTCTGTGTCCTGTGTTGCAGCCAGTCTCCTCACACAGGCAACTCTGGGCTTAGTCAACCAATTTAATTATCAGAAACAGCAGCCCATGGCTTTTCAGAACACATAGCTGGTAGCTACAGGTACTGAACTTGAACTGAACTCACTGTGGATTCCTGAGAGTGCCCAGGAGGAAGGGTGCCCCCATTGTGAGATCTGCTATGTCCCTTCTAACAAGCCTCTGAAGGGGACAACTGACATCTCTTGAAGACCAAGGCAAATGGAGCTTACACCTGGCCCAGCACCTGAACCAGGAGACCTTAAACGTTGCCTTGGGGAAATGCTTTGCCACCCCTTCCAGGCTGGGGACTATTCCACTCCCCTGTCCCCCTAGTGGTGGGTGATGGACTTAAAAACGCAGCAGCATTATACAACAAACGCAGAGGCAGCCTTTGGGACTCATTTGGCCTCTCAATTACCTTTCTGAGCTAGATCACATCAAAATCAGATGAAAATATTGCTAGCTAAGCCTTCCTTACTTTGTGATTTTTGTGTTGGCCACTCAAGATCTTCCAGCCATTCGGAAGCCACGTAATCTTGAAATCCAACCCGAGGAAGCCAAAAGAAGACTGGAAGACCTACTTTTTGCTTCCCAAAACATTAAGGAGCTATAGGTAAATGTTTGGTGATTGGAATCTTGAGAGCTTTTCTCCTGCACCTTAGGAAGGACTGTGAGTTCATTTCTTTAGGAGCAAAGTGGGTTAACTTCATGGTCATGCAGGGAAAAATTGACAATACCTTCCACTGTTCCAAGGCTGTGGCAAGATTTCCCAGCAAGTGGCCTTGGTGTAATTCAACACAACGAGAAACCAATGTCCAAGTAATTCACACGAAACATCTTCGGCCAGCTTCAGTTTTGTTCGCAAGAAAATACACCATCAAAAAATAAATGCAAAGAATGATATCTGACTGTCACTGGGGTGGAAAAATAGATGCTTAGATTCTCACCCTGTGGATGGGCTGTTTCTTCATTTTCTGAAAATGTACCAATCATATATTGTGTCCATCCAAGGACAGAATTGAGGCTGGGCCAGCTTCTTTGGCTTGAAACTAATATTTGGGCTGAGCTGAATCTTGTTTCTTTCCCTTAGAGTCTTTCTCTACCTGCCTCATTTCCGGCTTAGCCTCACCCATATTCTTTTCTGCAGCATAGTGACTGTCTACTTCTCAGCGCGTTCACATTTTAAGTGCCATATCCTAAACTGTCTCTCTTAATTTGAACGTGTTCAAAAGCTCAGAAATAAAAGGATAAACATTAGTGTGGAGGCAGCTTAAAAAAATGTTGACTTCAAAATCCAAGTAGAAAAAGAACATGAGTAAAGAAAACTCATGAGTGGAAATGAGAAGAGTTGCTGGGGTTGGGCTTTGGGGAATGTGTTCTATGTATGGACAATTTGTTTTGAGGCAGAAGATAAAGGATAAAACTAATAAACATTTACCAGTGTTAGTGCATTTGGGGTGCATATCATTTAATGCCTTCTATTGATATGTATATAAATAGAATTTCTTTCCCCAGTAGGCTCATAAAGGGAGAAAGTATGTTTCGCTTTAAAAATAAAGGATCATTTGTCCCTTTGTGGCACCTACCAGGCTTCCTGCCAAGATGTTGAGGACAGAGAAAGATGCAGAAGGTGTCGAGGCTTGTAGAAAACTTCCTTCCAAGCAGTTTCCCCAGGGACTCGTTTCTCTATCCTAGTCCTCTGTGTGACTGTGCACACCCCTTCCCGCAGCAGAAACTGTCCCCATCAGCCCTGCCCCTGATACAATGCCTCTCCTTGGCTATCTCCAAGGAAGCCTTGCCCTGCTTTGCTGATGGCCTCTGAAAACACACACACACCTATGTATTTTTGAGGTAGCAGCTGATACTAGCTGCAGGCAAAAGAGACAGGAACCAGGGTTAGAAATTGCTCCAGGCCTTACAAGGAAGGTGACAAGCCTGGAATATGCCAGGAGCTTTGTGGGTTCCAGACTTGGCAGAAGGTGGCCACTGCTCTCTGCCCTCCTAAAAGGCAGTGGATACCTGGCCCAGGTACCCCAGGTGGGCATGATGCATCAACCATGGGCTGATCAAAGAGAAAAGGGTTCCTAGAAGCATAAGGGAAAATCTGCAAAGCATAGCATGCACTGCTAGGAAGCTAATTCAGTCCTACTACTTCTCTGCTCCGGTTGGTATCCTGCTCACACCCCAGCTTCCTTCTGGTCCTCTTTCCAGCCGTGCAGGCAGACGCCCCACCACAAACAACACAGCAAGCAAGGGGATGGTCAAGAAGAGCGGGAGGCCTCTGACCGTTCGCCATCTGTCACGGGCTGGTGTGTCTTCCCAAAGTCACTTGGTGAAGTCTTACCCCATCACCACCTCAGAATGTGAATACATTCTGCATAGGGCCTTTGAAGAAGGAACTGAGCTCATGTGCAGTCATAGGAGGCCATGCTGGCCCCATCTGGCTGTCTTCAGATGGAGAGCCAATTAGGACCCAGGTGAGCACTAAAGGGAATCCATGTGGGTACAGAGCAATGGGTGTGGGGTCTGCCAGAGAGAGAGAGAGAAGCTCAGAAGAAACCGACCCTGCTGACCCCTTGATCTTGGACTTGTAGTCTTGAGAATTGTGAGAACGTAAATTGCTGGGAAGGCGCCCCCGTCTGAGCAAGCGCACCTACTGCTCTCACCCTCGCCCCGCCCTTCACACCCGCCCTGCATGCGGACCCTGTTTAGCTGAGGGCAGTAACGAGCCCAGGGTGCCACCTGCATCCTTCTGGATAGGCTGCTGGCTCTGTGTGAACTGCCTCTTCCTCCCCTTCCTTCAATGGATCATGTGTACTGGCATTCTGGGCTTGAGCTGAAGCGTCTCCCCTTTCAGGAGATTCTCAGAGAGCTGTATGTGTGCTGCCTACTCCCCACATCTGCTTCCGCCATCACCGGTGCCAGTGTCTGCGCTAGCACTAATCCCACAGCTGAGGGCACTCAAGGTTCTTCTCCCCATCTGGCTTCTGGTCAGTGTGTTTCATTCCAATGATGAGAGAGTCAGGTCCAGGGCATCTTTATGAGAACAGAAGATGAAACCATTCCTCACTAGGCCAAGGAGACCCTGAAAGCACTGGAGGACAGGAGCAAGACAGCCACAGCAGCTAGAGCCCCACACCCAGCCAGACAGGAAGCGGGAGTCCTGCTAGGCTGCCTCCAGGAAGCGGCAGCGAGGGCAGCCAGGGACGTGCTGCTGGAAGTGTGGTCCTTGGTGCATAGCATTGGTGTCAGTGGGGATGGGGGGTCGGCGCCAGCTAGAAATGCAGACTCGTGGACCTCAGCCACGGAGTGAGAGTCAGAATTTGATTTCTGTCAAGACCCTAGGATATATATATATATATATACATATATATATGTAGATCTCGGTCCTTCACCTGCTCTTCTCCCCTATGTGTTGCCCTTCCCCTGTTCTTAGGAAGCAGCAGTCTTGGTAGGCAGCGAATCTCAGGATCAGACCTGTGCAGAAGGCTTGCACTATCGCAGGACAGACACTGAGATCACCGAGTCTGTACCTGACATCAGGTCACTAAATGAGAAATCCTAGACAGCATGCACAGTACAATATTCAGAACAAAGACGTGCTCAAGGGAAACGCCAACTTGGTGACTCTGGCTTCATTTGCATCACTCTTGCATGCAGAACTATAGTCTATAATAGAACATAAAATCACAGTACTGTACTATGTAGTGCAATCAGCAAATGTACTGTACAAGCAAGGTATACTGTACAAAAAAAGACATTGAGAGTCTATCAGGATGATGCACAGAATTGTACCCCCCAATCGGTCACACACCCAAGCAGTTATTAAACTTCACCCATCCTGAAGACCCAGCTGCTGTTCACGGAGCCTCTCATTTTCTCTGACACGTGCATTCCACCATCCAGAGCCTTCTAAAAAATCTAATAAATCCTTCTCTTGTGTGCTTTACTGATGCATCCTGAAGAATTCTTTTCCCCTTGACAGGAGTCAGCAAACTAAAAAAGTTATTCTATAAAAATGGGCTAGATAGATTCTTTATTTCAGCCTCAGTGATCTCTCAGACCTGGCCCAGGGACATCATAATTAGAGAAAAGGTGGGCTAAACTATGATCAACAGAGTCCAATATAAAGCAGCATTGCAGCATTCATAGTGATTTCCTTTTCCCAGGTACCAGGGCCTTTTAAAGAGCAACTGGCTCCAAAGAGGATGGTGGTGGTTGTCATCTTTGTGGAGTCCCCTCACCACAGAGTCCTAGAGCAGGGGAGCTTGAGCCACTAACGACAAGGCCGGAGGCTGGGAACATGGTCTGCTGTGTTTTGCGTCTGATTGCCACTGTGGCAGCATCTGAATCTCACAAAGAAAATCGAGGCTGAACTTCTGCATCAGCTGACTCGGATTTCCCCTTTTAGCTTCTATGAAATTATCTGTGAAAGTCCAAATCACTTCAAGGGCTAGGAAGGGCTTTAAAGCCAGGATCCTAAACAATGGTTACAGTTTATGTAGAAGGTGGTACACAACTGCAGAATGAATCCTGCGATGTAAATGACATAGGTGCAAGTAGCTTTTTAAAAAATGATGAACTGATGTGTAACTTTTAAAATGATGACTACCTAATGTGCAACAACCCAATCCAAAACTCAGTGGTTGAAAATAATGATTTTTGCTTTGATTGATATTTAGTTCACAATCAGGACATAGTTCAGCAGGAGAGATGGGTTCTGTGGTCAGTGAGGGAACTGCCTTGCTACCTGGGCTAGGAAGTCTCAGACACCTGCGACAGGAAGAGCTGGGTTGTTGTG
This sequence comes from Myocastor coypus, assembly GCA_004027025.1. Classification (NCBI taxonomy): domain Eukaryota; kingdom Metazoa; phylum Chordata; class Mammalia; order Rodentia; family Myocastoridae; genus Myocastor; species Myocastor coypus. The sequence continues at coordinate 20,605 of PVJA010020130.1, read as the reverse complement.
GGCTTTCCCTGCGTCTCTCCAGCATGGTGGCCTCAGAGCAGATGGCCTTCATGTATATGCACTGAGGGCTTCCAGTGCACGTGCCACAGGGGGGGGTGTCCAGAAACTTCTAGAACCTCCCAAGTTGCCCAGACATGTTCCCACAGTGCTCTGTGAATGGAAGCAGCAAGAAAAACTCCATTTGAACTCAAAGGGAAAAATATAGTCCTCACCTCCTGATGCAGCTGGTCAGTGTCACATTGGAGGAACCTATGGATGAAGGAGTCAGGGTCACCTTCAGGGATGAGCTCTTGGGCTGGAAAATTTATTGCTGTACCCATCTTTGGAAAATACAATGTACTATATATAACTGACAGCACTGTGTTCTTAGAACTAAAGTATATATTGACCATTTCAAACCACAGAGAAATTATGGAATGCTTAAATGAATTCATATCATTTACAAAGGACAAGGGAAAGAAATGGGAAAAATTAATTTCATAGTCTAATAAATAATAGTGCATAGTACTACGAGGAACCAGAAATCAGTCTGGAGAATGGGCACCATAAGATCTTCTCTAGTTAAACATTTAAGAGGAAAAATCTTGTGGGCACAGAGTGCACTCTACTGGAATAAATACTGCCTTGTTAGAAAGGGTTTATGTGTATGGGCTAGGGATAGGATAAATCCACACTGAGTTTATAAAAAATATTTAGTAACATAAACTGAGAGACTAGATTAATGTGATATACAACAAATCTTTTGAAAAAAGTTTAGCACATAAAACAAAAAAATTAATTGTGCTTTTGGTGATCTTCAATGAATACTAGAGAGCATGTACCTTCTGAAATAAGAAATAAAGCTTGAGAAAAAAGAAGTTGATACTGGAGATTCTGAGATTGAGAAAGAATCCAGCAGGTAAAAAATTAAATTCAGGCTAACTAAAAATAAAATGGAATTAAAGATCAATTTTGATATAATATTAACAAGAATCAAGGTTGCAAAAAGTCAAATAAATAACAGAAAATGTATTAGAGAAATACAAAATGATTAGAAAAAAAAACAAGTGATTTGGAAGATCAAAAAGATAAACAAGGAATGTGGGGTCTAGCTTAGTGGTAGAAAAGTCATTTAGCTTGTACAAGGCCCTGGGTTCCATCCTCAGCACCACAAAAATGAGCAAATCAAAAATAAGAATTATCTTACTATATAGGTAGGTAGGAAGGATTTCCAAGGAAGATATAACCACAATAAATGATATTGTTTTAATATAAAGAGTAATAAAGGAAACAAATTTAAACTAATAAAAGAATAATGTAACATTAAAAATATTGAGCCACGTTCAAGCAAAATTCATGAAGAATGATATGCAGACATAATATAGCAAGTTTGTTTGGACATCAAGAATGTTTTAGAATTCTACCAATAGCCAATCAATATGTCCCTCATGATAAAAGTGACCAGTCTGAGTTGTGTTGTCACAAGGCTAAATGTCACAAGAATCAAATTAAAAATTGTGCTCAGGTTTAAAAAGCAATAGATTTAACACAGGACATGTAATTTATGGAATTATTCTATAACATTCGCCCCAAAAGTCAAATGCAGAACAATGTAGGAGATCTGTCCATGCACCAGGGACCCAAAGAATCCAGCAGAAGGGTACGGATCCCATGGCAAGTTCATGCAAAAGTTCCACTGGAGGTCTAGAGTTCACGAGAATGTCTCACGCAAGTCTGTACTGAGGATCTGCCTTGGGAAGACGCAAAGGCTAGAGGTAGAAGCAGCACGTCTGCACCAGGAAGATGAAGAACCTGTGTCAGCAGGCGGAGGGTGCTGCACCAGAGCCAGGAAGCCATGCTCAAAGTAAGGCCCAGAGCTCCCAGAAAAGAATCACAGCCATTCTCAGTTGATTGTGAGGTCCCAAGTTACTCCTCTGATGAGAACAGCTGAGTCCATATCAGGAAAACCAGTGTGACACACTCATCCAGGAGCATCAACAGCACACTATCCTCCCTTTCAGTCCTCCTTTTGTGTGGTTGGCAACAGTTCTCAGGTGGGCCTCCCACACTCAGAACTATGCTGACTCAGTTCAGCTGGGTGTTACAAGGTCACCATTAATTCATCCACCACAGAAGTCATAATAGGAAAAAATGTTGAAAAAAATAAGATGCAAAGAAGACAAAAAATAAATGATTCTAATCAGGCACACAAAAGAAATACCACCCTTGTCATGTCTAGAAAAATTTAAAGAGGACTCAGAATCATGCCCCAAGATAATGAAGTTGCCAGCTGTCTTGAAGAAGTACTCATTGTGTCACCCTGGCTGCTCCTCTCCTAAGAAGTGGAACCTAATGTGATCTCACTATCCCAGACACTGGGAAACCCATGGGTTTTAAATACAATAATGTCCAAAGACTAGGATCAGTTTCCATGACAACAGGATGCTAGGCTATGCTATGCTGGCCAAGTAAGATTTCGACATCTGATGAAAAAATTTCAGGCTGTGAAAAAGCAATATCATAAGGGTAGGTGGACTTTGAAAACATTTAAATGGATATATCAAAGTCAGGACTACCATAAAAGATTCTTCCTGGTGTCCATGTGAGCTAGGTAGTATTAGGAGAAATAACTTAGGTGAGTCTTTTATAAAACTTCTTGATAAATTATAAAGGCTTTGTACAAAATATAAATAAGATGTTTTTAAAAGAAAACCAAGGGGTCCAGGGATATAGCTCAATAGCTTAGCATTACCGTGCCTGCCTGGAAAGTGCAAGGCCCTCAGTTCAATACCTGGTAAAAAAACAAAAATCAAACAAACAACGAGAAAATGAAACCAACGAGTGCGGAAAAAAACTGTTTTCTAACGTTTATTAATAGGAAAATGAATGAGTCATCAAGAATAAAAACAGTAAAGTTGAAAAAAGTTCCAGAACCTTAACAAATCTAGAGAATATATAAAGCTAAAAACAGAAAACAAAGAGCTCAAGTATAGAAAAAAAAAATAGGCTACCTTTCAACAAATATGCAAATATTTTTAAAGAAATAGTGTGCTGATAACTATAAAAAGATGAATTGAATGGATAATTTTCAGGGCAAATTTTACTTAACCCTAAGTGGCCATGCCATGAACTTAACAGAAATTCTAGAACTAGATGAATGGATAGAAAGATAAACATTTTTATTATTAAATCTAATAGTGTCTCACTATCTGACAGTTTACCATGGAAAACTTTCAAAAAGAAATTTCAGAAAGACAGAAAATTCTGTATCACATGCATGTTCTAATTATGAAACCAAATGCCCAAAATATAAAGATTCATTTTATCAAGTCAGCCTAACACTGACAGAAATAACACTAAAGAGTTCAAACAGTTATTATGATGATTTTGCAGTGACATGATAATTACTACAACGATAAATCCGTCTTCCAGAATAAAAGCCAATGCTATCTTTCTTTTATGACATAGTAATTCTAAACTTTATATTTAAAAAAGGAGAAATGCAAAAGGGGAATCAGAACAATTTGAGTCAGTCCCATGCCCTTCCACGTATTACAATATAAATAACAACAAACAAAGCAGGCTGCTACTAGCTCCTGAATTAGTAGGCTCATGGACAGAACAGAGCAGCGAGCCCTAACATAGGCTCTACTACACACCCCAGCCTAATAAGGGAAGCACGCCGTAGAACGGGAAGGGAAAAAGTTGTTCATCAAATGGTTGGGAAAATTGATTAACTCAAATTATAGCCTCACCGTGCAGTAGCTCAAAACAAAAACAATAAACACAGATGGATTAAAGAAGCTACACAGACAAAAATTTAAGTAAGTAATTAACAGATCCCTGGTGAGGGAGATATTTGAACATAAAATGTAATGCAAGCAATTACAAAGGAAAAGTTGGATACATTTCGTTGTTATACAATTAAAACTTTCCTACATCATGAAGCATCACTTACAAGAATCAAATCACAAATGGGAAAAAAGAAGTTATAGCAACAGGGCCGAAGGATAATGCAATTAAAAGAGCACACAGGAAAATCCTATTACAAATTGACAAGGAAAACTCAAATACTCTGAGAGACGTGAGGGCAGAGTCCAGAAAAAAAATGTAAAGAAATACAAAATCCAGTAAACATGCAAAAAATTAATGTAACTAATGAAATACTAAAATGATGGTTATAGACTGCATTTGCTCACCTCCTTGCATGGCAAATGCTTTCAAGAGAAAATCCTTTGTATATGAGCGTCCCACAACATGGCTCACCAATCCATTGCTAGCTGAAGTAGGAATCTGAAAAACTGCTCACTTACTGGTGTTACCTACACAGATCCTCAATAATTTATTTCTTCTGCACACTAAATCCTCTCAGAGAAGTGCGACCCATGGAAATAATTAGAGGCAGAAACAAAAATATAAGTGCAGGGCAGGCCAAATAGCTCAGTAGATTAAAGTACCTATAAGCAGGCTCAGGGGCCAGAGGTTCAATGCCCGTGTCTGTGTGTGTGTGTGTGTGTGTGTGTGTGTGTGTGTGTATGTGTGTGTGTGTGTTCAGTACTTGATGGGAAAATTCTAGGCTACTGGAAACTTAATCCAATAAACTAAAAAAAAATCAAGACAATATAAAAATGCACAATTATATTTAAAAGCCCATTTCCACCAAAGTCAAGAAGTCGCCTGGGATCATACTTGAACTTGGAAGTCTATGTGACAAAGGTTGTGAGAAAAGAGTAACACAAACAAGTGTTGTGCATCTGCAGAGGTCAGCACAAAGTAAAAATGGCCAGGTGTGATGGTACACTCTTGTAATCCCAGCACTCAGAAGGCTGAGGCAGGAGGATCACTGTGAGTTCAAGAACCGCCTGAGCTAAAAGTGAGCTCAAGGCCAGCCTGAACTAGATAGCAAGACCCTGTCTCAAAAATAAAAGAAAGAGAGAAAGTGAGGAGAGAGAGAGAGAGAGAGAGAGAGAGAGAGAGAGAGAGAGAGAGAGAGAGAGAACAGTTGATTTATAGCAGGAAGGATGAACCAAGTTAGATGAGAAAACTGATTGACACCCTCTCGTGTCACTTCATGCTATTACGATCATTCTATCCACAATGAAACTTTGACTTTGATACAGCATGCTGGACAGCACATTAACAGACCACCCACCCATCCCTCCATCGCTCCATGCATTCTAAAGGTAATTAACGGGCACTTACCAGCTGTTCTGTATCCTATATAAGAAACACAGTCTGTTTGTTGACACAGGAGAATTATGTATACTTGTCTTTTCTTAAATTTTCTTGTAGTCTTCCATGCTTCTTACTCCTGCTAATGTGAAGGCTTACACTGTCTATGGTTTGAATATGTTGCCTCCAAAATTCAAGCATTGACTGCGTGTCAGTGTTACGAGTGTTATGAGGTGGCATTTAATAGTGATTAAATCTAAGGGCTCCTGCTATGTGTGTAGGAATACAGCTTTTGATGAAAGGTGCTTGATGGAGCATTCAGTGCATGGAACCTTTAGCCAGACCTCCTCCTTCTGAAGGATACAGAAGGCGCCACCTCAGAGGCTAGCAGGCAGGATGAAGAGGGAGTTTGGCATTCAGCACATATGACAGGAAGTGCTGTGCTGTTTTCTGGACAGCATCTACTGTCTTACACTTTCACCCAGGCTATGTGGATGGGATGAGTCTCTCTAGATAGAACCCCACATCCTTTTTCCTGCCCAGATCACACCTGACTACCTGGGATTTCTGTCCTGGACCCACATCTCTTCCTCAGTGTTGGGAGAGAAACACTTCACCTTGTTACTTGGGTGGTGGGTTGGGACCTGCAGCAGGATGTGGTGCCACCTGGGCAGTTCTAGACACGCATCTCCTCTGGTCCATTGGCTTCAGAGGCCTATTAACACCTCTCACCCCCACTGCACTCAGTGTGAGAGACACATGGGAGTCTTCAGAAAATGCCAAACCCGAGCATTCACTCGCTGCAATATGCTATAAGTTAGTGCATGCTCTCTTTCCACCTGCATGTCCAAATTCTAAAAACTCTTCTGTGTGATTTAATCTGAGACAAAACAGCAAAGTGCAATAGAATGTGGTGGCACATGCCTATCATCACAGCACTCTTGGAGGCTGACCCAGGAGCCTCAAAAACTCAAGCCCGGCTTAGCAACATAGCAAATGTCTATCTCAAAATTAAGAATGAAAGCTAGGGTTGAGAATGGAGGTCAGTGTAAATGCCCTGGACTCAATACTAGAACTAAACAAGAAACAAAACAAACAAAACAAAACAAAACAAAACAGGGCTGGTGAGATAGTTTAGCAGACTAAAGTGCCTGCTTAGGCAAGCCTAGCCACATGCAGGGACTGAGTGGTAGACAGTCTTTAGCCTCAGGGCTTCAGCAGGCACAAGGCCCTCTGCTCTGTGGCACATGCCTGTAATCCCAGCGCTGGGGAGGCTGTAAACAGGAGGATCACTATGAGCCTGGGCTTCCTAGTAAGAGCCTGTATCAACCAAATGCATTTTTAAAAAACTATAATAAATTTTAAAACAACTATCTACCTCCTAAAGCTCCACTGTCTATGCTCCCCTCTTAGCTGTGTGTGGTCACTCTCAGACAGTGAGGGGGGACAAAGCAGAAAGGAAATAGTCATTCCTGCCTTTGACTCAGTATCACAGACAGGATGATTTCCCCTGCAAGGGCCTTGTGCCTCAAATTTTTCACAAACATTAAAGCCACTCAGTTATCTTGTGAGTGCATTGGTTCACAGTGTCCCTGAAGTGCAGAATGGAGAAACAAGTCCTCGCCTGTTTTCATCTTCTTTGAAATTCCAGTGTGCATTCCAGGCTAGAGCAACAGCTCTGTGTACGATGGCAACACCCTTTGGTTTTTGTTTCCAAACTTCAAAGTTTAATGTTAAAATAAAAGGTTTATCTTTCCACATAAGCCTACGGGTTCTCCTAGGAGAGTGGACAGACTTAAGTTGAGTCCAGTAGAGGGGAACATTATTGGTGCCCACCAGTTTTATCTTCTTTTTCTCTGTGTGTGCCAAGCTGCAGTGGCTGAGCCTTGGTGCTGAACTTAGAGGTAACAACAGCATGTTGTTTTACAAAACTTGAGGTTGACACTGGAAGTCAGGATTTTATTACAGCCTCCTATGTTTTCCGAACCAAGCCAAATAAAATGATTTGATCTAATGATTAGTTAATGCAATTTATTTATTTATTTATAAGATTCTTTTAGTTAGGGTTCTATAATAACAAGTAGCAAACAAGCAAACAAACAAGCAACAACAAGCAGAACCAGTAAGATATATATATATATATATATATATATATATATATATATATATATATATATATGAAAGAAATGGAAAGAGCTCCATTATGGGAACCAGCTTCGTTCATTGTGGAGGCTGAGACTTTCAGGATGTACAGCGCTCAAGCAAGAGAATCAGGAAAGCAAAAGCATGGCTGGGCCACACCTAAAGGCCTGGAGCCAGAGGAGTTGAATGTGTCGCTTTCTACGAGAAACCGCACTGCTGTTGTCAGTCCTGGGGTCCACATGCTGGAAAGCCTGGAGTTCTAGCGTGAAGGAGAAAGAGACTGGCACCTTGGCAGGAGAATCTGCCCTTCTTCCCCCTTTGTGTGTTATCGGGGTTCCTCCCCCCATCGTGAGGATCTTTTGCCTTGGTTCAGCAGCTAGCTGCTCTGGAAAAGCCCTCAGACACCTCTGGGGTGGCCCAGTCGCTCTACGCAGAAGCAAAACTCTCAGAAGGCTTCCCTTGCAGCAGGAGAGCAGCGGACCCTGTGCCTGCTGAAGCACTAAGGCTAAAGACTGTTTACCATTCGTGCGAGGATCCCCTGATCCAGGCCAGTTGATACCCCAAAGCAGCCAGCTCAAGTACTTCTGCTTAATCCATTTGTGCAGCTATAACAAAACACTGCAGACTGGATAACTTATAAGGAACAGAAACTTATTTCTTGCAGTTTTGGTGGCTGGGAAATCCAGCATCAAAGTGCTAATAGGTCGTCTAGTGAGGTCAGGGCTGCACTTCCAAGATGGCGCCTTCTGTATCCTTCACAAGGAGGAGGTCCGGCTGAAGGAGCCATGCACTCAATGTTCCATCAAGCACCTTTCATCAAAAGCTACATTCCTACACACATGACAGGAGCCCTTAGGTTTAATCACCATTAAAAGTCCCACCTCATAACACACGCAGTCAACACTTGAATTTCAGAGGCAACATATTCAAACCATAGCCGGTGTAAGCCTTAGGAGTAAGAAGCATGGAAGGCTAGAAGAAAACTTTTAAAAAGACAAGGATGCATCATCCTCCAGAGCCAACAAAGAGGCTGTGTACCTTATACGTGATATAGAACAGCTGGTAAGGGCCATTAATTGCCTTTGGAATGGATGGATGGTTGGAGGGATGGAGGGAGGGGTGGGTGGTCTGTTAATGGGCTGTCCAGCATGCTTTATCAAGGCCGAATGTTCACTGTGGATAGAATGATCGTAATAGCATGAAGTGGGAGACGAGAGGGTGTCAATCACTTTCCTCATTGCTGGGAGGTACTTAGGCCCAATGCTCACAAGCTAACGGTGAACAAGCTTATCTTAGCTCATGTCCTAGAACTTTTGGTCATTGCCCAACGAGTGACAGGGTAGAAGAAAAGCTGCCCAGCCCTTGGCAAACAGGAGGTAGAGCACAGGAGGTAGAGACAGGGGAGGGGGGAGGTGTTGTCAGGCTGCTAAGTGACCCACCTCTAACACCAAGCCAGCTGCAGCCTGCGCGTAATCTACACACCTCGCATAAACCTGGCATCTGGGTAAGCCATAGCAGAGCTTATCAGTGGTCAAGGTAAAATAAAATTAAAGGCCATCTGATGTGACATTTTCCACCTCTCCTATGTAACATAAGCTATAGCTCTGAGGAGTGCAGCTGTCTCCCCTAATCTCAAACCTAGTGACCACCCCTCCTGGTTTTTTGTGTGAGGGTGGCAGACGAGTGACTCGGAAGCAGCGCTCTGGAGCTCTCCTGACTCCCTGAGGATGCTGCTGGTCCCAAGAAGAAATCTACAGGAGCCTCCCTGAACACCGCCTTCCTGCTTAGCAGACTCGCGCTGACCTCTAGGTCTGAGTGCCCCATGGGCCACAGGTGGGAGAGCGCAGAGGCTGAACACACTCTCAGAAGTTCCTGTGTTTCTGTCTTTTAGGATTAGAGAGCTTCACTGAACGATCCTCTAACTGGGCGCTTGAACAGTCTAAGAAAGTTGGCAGGGGCTGGGGAGATATCTGCGTGGCACAAGTGCTTGCCTGGCAAGTTCAAGGTAGTCGTTTGAACCCTGGTCCCAGTAAAAGAAAGAAAGAAAGAAAGAAAGAAAGAAAGAAAGAAAGAAAGAAAGAAAGAAAGAAAGAAGGAAAGAAAGAAAGCCGGGCGTGGTGGCTCACGCCTGTAATCCCAGCACTTGGGAGGCTGAGGCAGGAGGATTGGTGCGAGTTCGAGACCAGCCTGGGCTACAAAAGTGAGCGCAGGACCAGCCTCAACTGCATAGCGAGACCCTGTCTCAAAAATACAAAAAATAAAAAAATAAAAAAAAAATAAAAAAAAATTAAAAAAAAAGGAAAGAAAGAAAGAAGAAAGAAAGAAAAGAAAAGAAAAAAATTGGCAGTTCTTCACCATTCACTTTTTTCAAGCAACTCTTACAATAGAACTCGAAAAATATAAGTAAAGGTGCTCTTAGTGTTTGATCTTACAGCAGACCGGAATTTCAAGCCTCTACATTTAAGATGGGCTAGTGAGAGCAAAGAAATCCCTGGGTGCCATTTGCTGCGGAGTCGCACGTGTGTAAGATGTGAACTCTGCTTTTTTCTTTTACCATTACGTTTTTGAAGTTGCAGAAGCACTTTCGGAGTATTGCGGGTGGGCATTGGCTCACGCACTGATTTAGAGGATTTCCAGAGAGGAGCAGTGCCTTCTACACACCAGCTGGAAATGCCTCCTGCAGGAACCGGTTCCATTTCCTACTTTATTCTCTGATGCCTTGGGCTGTTTCCCTGTCTGGCATGTTCAGCCCCCGGGGCTGAGGCAGATCTGGAAAGGCAAGGAGAAGGAATGGTTTTCCTACCTTCCCTTGCAAAAGGCATCTGTGATAGAGGTTACTGCCTTGTTGTAGACCTGCACATCAACTCACTGCGCCTTTATCATAGCAATGTGGAACAGAAAGAGCTTCTTGTGTCTGAAATCAGGGGTGGTAATTATAATCAGATGGAATGACACTTGTTTTTTAAAAGATACAATTTGTGAAAGTAGTTTATAAGCATGAATCTATCATATTCCTATTTCAGATTTCAAGGAAAAGTCATCCTTTGAAAAGATATAATTTTCCATTGGTTATTAATTCATAGGAAGCAGCAGCAGGGTTCAATCCCTAGCATGCAGTGCCAGTCCAGCCCCTGGGGCACTCTGAGAGGACAACTGAGACTGGGCATGGTGGCACACACCTGCAATCCCAGTGCTTGGGAGGCTGAAAACAGGAGGATCACTAGGAGTCCAATCTACATAGTGAGACTCTGTAGACACTAAGACTCTGTGCTAAATACATAAAAAAATACAGAGGGAGATGGTCACCCCAATGAAATTTGCACAGGCTGTTCCTCTGATCTGAAATGCTCGGCCCATGGTGGTTTACTGTAGCTCCCAGAACTCAGTTTAAATGCCATTGATTCATAGAGGCCCTTGATCTAAACCAGGTCATCCTCTTGTGCTTCTTGGCACTGTTCCACACCATTTTTCAACAATTCTTGTAACACTTGTATTCACTGTATGTTATAGAATTTAAAGTGCTGATAGTTTTAAATGGAACATTATGATGTATACCTCCAAGAAGGCCCAATAAAACAAGGTCCAGGCAGGGAATAATCAAGATTCTCCCAACTAAGCCTGCCCAACAATGTGAAGTCTGCTAAGAAACTAACCTATCACATGGAAAATATGCCAGTAGTAAAAATGTTCTCCTAATAACAGGAACCAGGATTCCATTGCAGGTTGGTGTTCTGATGCCCAACTTTAATCAAGGTCCAGGAAACCTCAAGCAGAGCAGGTTATTTAGCAGGCATCCCATTCTGGCAGTAGCCACAGTAAGAGAAGGCAATGATGCAAACTCTATGGGTGACAACTCATTTCCAGGTTAACTTCACCACGAGATGTACTAATTGCACTGCTGTTTTCTGTCCTGGGTAAGCTGAGACGTTGAAACACATGTCTGCATCTTAAAATCGATGGGATAGGGGATAATCTATGTATGGCTATTGTCTTAACGGGCCAGCATCTGTTTCAGTGCCTCCTGTGCCCCCGCTGAATGCCTACAGATAGCGGGCATTTAACAGACAGGGATGAGCTTTAGCTGAGCTGCACTAGCTCTGTTAAAGTTCCAGTTTTGTTTACTTATGTGTGTTGCATGAGTTTTTGAGGTAGTGGAAGGGACATCAGAAATGGGGAACTCGGCTCAGGGCTTTTCACATTCTTCTTGATGAGCTCTGTGACTCTGGGTAAAGTCTCTCCGCTTGCTGGTGTGCGCTTTACCTCTCTGTCGTATGGAACTGCCGTATCTCTAGAGTGCCTTTCAATTCTAATTGGTTGCAGCTGAACCACATGAACAAAATAACAATGAAGTAGGCAGTCTCATTAGCTCCCACCCAGCCCTTCCTGATAATCTCATAGGTAGTGCACTCCATCCTACTGGAACTCCAAGACACTGTCTTCCTGCTGACTAACACCTTGTGGCATAACGACTGTACTTTTTATAATTGCTTCAAATATCACTGTATAATGATGGGCGTGGCATCCGACTGCAGCTAAAAGGTGAGAAATAAAACACGACTGAAGAGTCACACACTTGCTATAGAGCAGAGGAAGCCCACGGCTTTGGCTTTAGGTGAAAGTGAATGGCTGAGGTCCAGGGACTTACATGTAAGAAGGGCAGTTGCAAGAGATAGGCTGACATAAATCCTAAGCCTTCGAGCTGGGTAGAGGGCAGTTTATGGGCCACCAGAAGCAAGGGTCTTTGAAGAGTGAAGGCAAAATGCACAACAAGGTGAACACAGTGGACAGCCTGGAAGAGGTTGAGTGTCCACTGCTGTCCTGTCCCTTCTTTCTAGCCCCTCTCTGGTCAGGTTTTGGCATCTTGCCACACACACCAGGTTAAATTCTGTTCAGGCCACTAAGAAGCATCTGAGCCATAGCAGTGGTTGGCCATAGGCAATGGGTGAGCTGTGGAGGGTGGCTCACACAGCCACTAATACTGCAAAGAGGCTGACAGATGGCTGGCTGCAGTGTGACCTTTACAGACTGACAACTCAGGGTCGGCCAGCTGCCACTTAGTGTCTTGATGCTGCAAAAGAAGTCCCTTCCCTTGTGCTTTGATGACTCAGTTATAATCGGTCCTTCTCTTGATTCAAGACTCTGGGGCTCTGGCAGCAGCGGCCTGTGCCTGTGGACACCCCCATTCTGGTGGCCCTGAACAGACAGAAGACTCATGTAGGTTCTTTCTTCTGGTTTGACAATGGCTTCTGTTGTCCGTCTATAGCATGGGGCTCCAAATTTGTCCTGAGCTCTCCACTATTGACCTCAGTTTAGACTGTAGAGACAAATTTTCTTCTTTCAGAAGAAGGCATTTTTCTAAGAATGAAGATCCATGAAAATGAAGCTCAAGACTTTCCCTTCCCCCCAAGCCTGCTTTCTCTCTCTTTTTCTCTCTTGGTTTTAACCCAGGCTTTTCTCTCTGATTGCCATCAAGCAAAACCTTGAAAGCGCAGGCACGAGGGCCATACGCATATCTGGAAGACACTTTCCTCAGACATAATTGTGCAGCAGTGAGAGAGTCCTTGAGAAGCGCACACTCAGCCAGCAGCTGCTTCTCCTTTGGGACACAGAATGTGACAGCAGTGTCATCAGGAGAGCTAGTCCTCACTTGTACGATTCAGGGACTGTAACAACTATCCCGTGTCCAGTTGGAGGTGCAGGGCTCAACCTAAGTTCCTGGTCTAAAGAGGCTTTCCTGATGTGTGCTGAGATTCCATTGTGGATAGGGCCAGGAATGAAAAAAAAACTACTACTGCTTCTTTGGAGAATGAGGATGGATGAGAAGGATGCTTCGTTGGCAAGTGTTATGGTTTGTATCTAGTTGTCCTCATAAAGCCTCATGTAAATCATGGGGCTGTCAAGGGAGAGGCTCAAGGGGCGGGGCCAAAGGACCAGGGCGAGGCTTGAAGGGCATGGCCAAGAGAGGTTCAAAATGTTGAATTGACAGTACATGCTGTCAGAGGTTTCCTCTGACTGCCCTTGATGGCAGTATGGAGCGAATCATCCTGGACATGGTGGTTTAGAGTCTCAAGGTCTTACTGTGTAACTCAGACTGCTTTAAATTATGAAACCTCTAGTAACTGTGAGCTAAATAAATCTTTCCTTCCCTAAGCTTATGAAAGAATAGTAACTAAGACAATAAATGATGAGACTTTCAGCAGATAATGAGGTCCATCTGGACAAACTCTCTGATCTAGAAAATGTGTCAAGACACTAGTTCCTCACAAGATGTAGGTCCTACTTCCTTGGTGGAAGTGATATTTCTGGACTAAAGTAAATGCTTATGGAGCTGGAGGTGGGCAGGAAAGACTATTAGGGAAAAGATATGCCCAATATAATATTAAAGTTAAACAAATACATGATTTGTTCTTTGTTGTAAGTGAAGCAGCAGATCCAGTATAATCCCAGGGAAGATAGCCACGTGCCACCTCTGCAAAAAGAATACATTAATGGGATGAGGTAGAATGAACAAATAAGGCAACACCTGCGCATCTACCCAGGGGACAGTGGAAAGAAGAAAAGAAAGAGACAATGGAGGCAGGAAGTTGGACTGAAAGGTACTGACCATGCTGTTCCAGACTAGTGGCTAGTCAGGGCTACAGGAAATATATGGCCAGGCAGCCATTTTTTTCCTGGCTTCATTCATAGTTGATTTTTTTTTTATTTTCTCCCCTGCATATTTAATTTAACACATTTTTAAACTTTATTCTATGAGTGCTTGAAAAGCCATTGTGAATCCCTTCACATTGAAAAGAAATAAGCAAATGTAGGAATACAGAAAAATGAAGAAACAATCAGTATCTAGGTTGAATCCTGATAATTGTGAGGTATTCAGTTTTTAAGGAAACGAAGAGAAGAGAGCTTAGTTTGAGAATTTCGGAAGCATCATATCATAAGATCTAGGCTTTATTTTCTTTCTCTTGAGAAAGGATCGGGTGTGTGCATGGGAGTGTGGTATGTTTGCTTGCACATGTGGTGGGAAATGACGGTTACAGAGTTGGACCTAGGAGTGCTAAGCATTGCATGGGACTGGAAGGAACAATGATACTCCATATATGCTATGGATTCTAATCAGAACACATCATTCATACCCCCATGTGTCACTTTTCTGATTAGAATGCGATCAGATTCACTTAACTCAAAAATATGCTGAATATAATTTTAATCTTTCTTTGATGATTCAGAAGCTATTTCAGGCTCTTTAAGCCTTGGGGGTTATTACTATGAAATTATTATCTTGCAATTCTGCACAATGTAGGTTGTTCACATTTTTCTGGCTATTTTATCCTGAATGAGTGGGAGCTTCCTGTAGTACCTTAATTACTGTGCAGAATTAATAAGGAATGTACAGATTATTTTGAGGTATGATTGGATCAACACAGAGGAAAGCAATAAAACTCATCCTGAAATAGAAATGTAGGTCAAAATTCTAGAGCTGTGTCCTTTTGGCAGTTGAATTTTTTCAAATTTAATATACAAGAATTCCAAGAAGGAGGAGTTCATTGTTACTTCATGTAGTGACTTAGACCTAAAATGATCTCAGGAGCCTCTTGTGTTTGGAATGTGATTGAACTATAGTGGCACAGTAGCTAACTTGCTATTGGGCAGTGGGGTCTGCTTAGAAGAGGCAAGATGCCAGGTATGACCCAAAAGGACGTGCTTTCTTTCCTAGCTCTGCCTATGACTCTCTGCTTCCTGCCTGCCATGAGGAGAGCAGATTTTCTCTGCTAGAGCCCTTCACCATGCCTTCCTACCTTTCAGCAAGACAACTATGCAATAAAAGTGGAAGCCAAAACAAACCTGCCTCTGCTGCTGTCAGTTGGGAGGTGTCAGGTACTCTTTCACAAGGGCAAAGAAAGGGGCCAAGATGCTGAGGAAGCAAGGTAATATTTGAGTAAAGAGTTTGTGTTTCACCTTAGCTGAGGAGTACATTCAAGTAATGAGGACAACAGGCATTCCAGGGGGAAGCAAAAGTAGGAGCTAATGCAGTCTGAAACTAAGCGCCTTCATTAGAATGGTGATTTGTGGAATATCAGCATTTGTACCCCTTGGCTCTTGTCTAAACGCAGACTTCCAAATTCTCATTCAAGCCCTGCAAAATCAGAATCTAAATTTTGAGGAAGATTCTCAAATGATTCCCAAATATATCAGATTTGAGATATCCTGCTTTAAAATATTATTATAAATAAGGCCCCAAACAGTATCTCACTATGAAAACACTTGATACTAAGCAAGGAATTTGTATTTTTTAAAATAGATCCCACAAAACATTGGCAAATTAGAAGTGGAGATCAGCATGCAGGATTGGCACCAGTCCCCTGGGATCGGTGTGGCACTGGTAGAGAAGATCCTAGATGTCCTCTGGCATGTCAAGCTCCTTGGACTTGCAGCCTCGATAGAGAAGGGGTAGTGGGGAAGGCTGTGGCTTGGGAGAGGCACTCAGGGGCTCCTCACCACTGCTGGCAAGGACACAATCCAGTGATGTGCAAGTCTGGCTTCTGAGCTCCAGCTGGGAATGACTGAGGAGACACAAAGCACAGAGCAGCAAGGTTAGAGGGTTTGACGAACCCAGAGTTCAAACCTGTGACCTAATTCTTTAATTTGATGAATGTTTTAATCCCTTTTTGTCACTATAGCACAATACTCAAGACTGGTAGTTTATAAAGAAAAGAAATTTATTAAGCTTATGGTGGTGACATACCAAGTGCATAGGGCTAGCATCTTTTCTGTGGTAAGCAGCGCATGGCAGAAAGGCCACCATAATAGGTGTGTGTGTGTGTGTGTGTGTGTGTGTGTGCTTAAAGAGCCACATGTGCCTGAGAGATGAAACAAGAGGCTGGGGGTGGGCTTGCTTTATAAAGACTGCTCCTGCAGGAGCTATGTGAATCCCTCAGGAGGGTGGCTCTCCTATGACCTAATGAACCTACAAAGGTCGCACCACCTCTCAGAACCATGACATGAATTTTGACATGGACAAACCACAGCAAGTGGTTATTGAGGGACAGGACATGAGGCTGATACCTGAGAAATATGGAGTTAAGTCAGAACACATTCAACACTCTTTGTTCTGGTGTTGCGCCTGGCATTGTATTAGGTCTGAAAGAGTCAACAGGAAATGCAGCCTTCCTCACTGGTACAGTTCAGAGACAGACAATGACTACATTCATCATGGGGAATCTACCTGGACATGATAGACCTTGTAGCCTTCTTACAATGTTAACACAAGACTAAAACGGGGGTAGCCAGGGAAGTTTTCAGCTAGCAGAGGAAAGAATGAGTCCAGTAGTTTTCAGAAAGTAAAAGAGTACACCATCTGTGTTCAACCAAGGCTGCAGAAGAATGGAGAGCTGAAGGCGTGGAGTCAATGTGAAGAAAAGTTGTCTCACATGATGGGTATAAAAGGCTGCTGCAGGAAGGGAAGTGACAAAGGGACAGAGTGCACTTAGGAGCCTGTGACACTCACCAAAGGAAGCAAGGGGAAGAGTGTGATGTAGGGCAGTGCTGGGGGAGGATGCATGCTTCAGAGAGCACTAGAGTAGAGTGAGAGAGCTTGATGACTAGCTGGACATGAAAATGTAGGAGAGAGAAGAGTCAGCAGTGAGCTAGGTGTAAGGTGAGCATTTGGGAAGAAGCCTAGCTTACCTTTGGGTGTGTGTGATTGAGACACTTTGTGGAATGAATTTTGGTGGGGAAGGTCCAAGTGTGAACGTGAAGCTTGACAGAACAGTTGGCCAAATTTGTGAGCTGTGGTAGAAGACAAGCCTGTGGGATAGACAGGGCAAAGGGAGAGAGATGGGGGGATGAATTAAGAAAGCTTCTGGATAATGAGGAAATTTGGGGATTGTAAGAGATGCTCACAAAGAAACAAGAAAATAAATGAGCCAGGAGAGAAATCGAAACAGTCAATTTGTTAGAAACTAGTAAGAAATCAACTCAGTACAGTGCTTTGAAGGGAAGTCTATTGTTTTGGTATTTAAGAGATTATTTGGATCCTTTCAGTAAATAATTTCAGTGGGAGGCAGACACAAGTGGGCAAAGTAGGAGAAGAAGCCAATGAAATGCTGAGCCACATAGATGAAGGAGGTCAAGGGCATCATACTTGAGTTTATCAAATTCTTTCATCTGGTAACAAAAGATATCACCTTACTTCTTTATACCCTTCTTTTTTCTACAAAAGTGCTATATGTAATTGTTAA
Source organism: Myocastor coypus (assembly GCA_004027025.1). Classification (NCBI taxonomy): domain Eukaryota; kingdom Metazoa; phylum Chordata; class Mammalia; order Rodentia; family Myocastoridae; genus Myocastor; species Myocastor coypus. The sequence continues at coordinate 3,077 of PVJA010020130.1, read as the reverse complement.
TTGCCCAGTGAGTGACTTATTACAAAAATATATAAATGAAGCAGTTAATTTTTCTCTGCCTTGCAGTATTTTAACCTTTTAATTACAAAATTGCAATACAGTTTCTAATGAAAACACCTCCAGTTGGCTGCACTGAAGCTCTCACTCAGATTTTGGGTGCTGGTAATTTATGGAGCTCAGTCAGCATGGTCAGTATGGTTTTCATTTCTCCTTTTATCTCTTCACTTTTGTTATGCTCAAAATGAGTGATGGACGTTCATCTTCCTCCCAAGCTGTGCTTAATTAATTCGGCTGAGCTTCAACTTTAAATACATCTTCAAGGCTTACTTACTCTGCATCAGAATGCATGCTAAGAAAGGATGGGGGTATGGTAGCATTGAGTGACAGAGTCATGGAATCTGTATGCACGTACAGTCATGGTTTATGTGGACACAGAAAAGAAAATGAAATTTGGAAGCATTAGTCACCTTCCCACTCTGGAATAAAATGCCCAACACCCATAACTTAAAGGAGAAGAGGTTCATTTTGGCTCAGGGATTTCAGAGGGTTTAGCCTGGCTCTTCGCTTCTTGGCTCCAAAGATGAAGATGGTGCACTCTGCAGAGTCTGGGAGACACTTGTCACACTGGCTTTCCTGATACGAACTTGGCTGTTCTCTTCATCAGGACGTTGCTGTTGCTGAGGACAGGTGGCGTGCTTTTCAGGGGAGCTCTGGGTTTTACTTTGAGCATTGCTTCCTGGCCCTAGTGCAGGTCCCTCAGCCTGCTAACACAGGTCCTTCGTCCTGTTGGTCACAACTTTCCAGCCCCCACCATTGACCTTTAGGCCTTGCCAGCTCAAATCTATGAAGTAGACTTGCATGGGACATTGTCATGGGCCTTTGGTCTCAAGTTGGTCTCATAGGGGCATTGTTATGGGTTCTAGGTCTTCAGCTAGACTCATGAAGGACATTGCTGTGGGATACTGGGCCTCAGCTAGATGCTTTTGGTCTTGTAGATAGATTTTCTGAACTCTCTTTGTATATGACTCTTTGGATGGCTATTATGAAATAATCCTGGAAATTACGTATCCTGTGTTGCTCATCTTGTAATCCCTGAACACAGCATTGGCACTTCCAACCAGGCCCCACCTCCCAAGTGTTACAACTTGTGTCATGGTGTCTCCTCCAAGTCTTATGCCCTCCTATGTGGACCTGTAGGGAAGTGACTGGATCATGGGCATGTGATGCCCTATTAGCCCACTGATAAATTTAGCATAGCTTTAAGTGTGGATGATGGATTTACTAAAAGGGAAGATTTGCTCTGGGTGTGGGTGACATCAGCCAATAGGCTTGTAGCATAGATTAAATAAAAAGGGAAAGGAGTTCTCCTGCCACACCATGAACCATTTGTCCTCTGCCCAGCCACCCTGCCTTGGAGTCAGTCCACTCTGGACTGAAACGTCTATACTCTGTGAGCTAAAATAAACCTTTTCTTCTTTACCCTGTGAGAATCAGATATTTTTTCCCAACGATAGAAAGATAAGTGAGACACCAACCCAGCTGTAGTGCCTCCATTAGTCAATGACTTTCCATTTTTCAAGCCCTGGCCTCAGTGCATGAGGCTCTGACAGGGCATCCATAGATAAACCACAGCAGACTATATAGTTGGTAGAGATGCTTGTAAGGTGAAGATGGCAGACTTCAACACTGGCTGGATTTATAAAGAATGAAAATTATGTTAGGGTTTTTTTTTTTTTTTTTTTTTTTTTCCAGTTCAGGGTTAGACATGTCTATGACTAGCTCCTCAGGAATGTTGGCCTTCATGGAGTATGTCTTCTACGGTGGCCTTTTATTGATTGCTTATCATGGAGGCCCACGGTCCAGTGCTTCAAGTGGGTGATCCCATTTATTCCTTACAACAGTCCTGTGACGTAAACATTGTTATCCCCACTTTGGTGGGTGCAGGGATGCCAAAGCTTACAGAAATAAGAAACTTTGCTTAAGTTCATGCTACTAGTAAGTATAAAAATAATGTTTATCTACTGTTGCAGTCAAGTTTGCAGAACATTGCAATACACCCTTGTACATACAGCTAGCTTTTTCAACTGCTTGCTGCACTAAATTTCTCACTGGACCATGAGCCACTTGAAGACAGAACTCAACCTTATCTTTAGATGCCCGAACACGAGGACAGTGCCTGAGACATAGCAGGAACCCTTGAGATCTTGGAAGAGAGAGGACAAGACAAAGAGAGGGGGAAGGAGGGGGGAAGAGTTCTACATCTTTTTTGTTTTTAATGGTCAAATGTTTTTTTCTGGTCTTCCTGAATGTAAGCATAAATTTTTCTGTACATTTAACATGAGATTATCATGATATCCATATCATCTAGTACACCTATATTTTTAGCTTTATATTGTGTAATGAGCTTTTTTTTTCTGTCATTAAACATTGTTTTAAAATGATTTTAACATTTAAAAATATTTGTCACCTATTTTCCTCTCTTCCTACCAAGAAAAAAGTGCTTATTGGGGAATATATATCAGAGCACATAACCTAGAGATTCTCTCATGGGTTACACAGGTTTCTAGAACTCTATTTCAAACTTAATTTTCACAAAAAGTTAGACAGCATAAAGGTAGGCCTCAGTAGAGTTATAAGGACAAAGATCAGAAATGTTATTGCCAAATTTAATTTGACCTCATCCCAGGGCCATAGCACTTAGTAAAATGAAGCTAAACTCCAACAGCACAAAAGGAAACTCTCAAACACTTAAATCCTATCAGCACTTCCATATTTCTCTGTTCTAAAAGGATAGAGTGTTATCATAAAGAAACAGCACATGTAGGCATATATATACATGATTGTTCTTCTCTACATGTTGATCAGTGATTAGGTTTGGGGAGTTAACCTCTTTTAACTTAGTTTGTCACGACTCAACATTTTTCCAGCAAGACTTAGTGAGAAGTCAGCAACGCAACTATGCAATTCAGAGACACAGAAAATAAGTTTGAGCTACTTTCAAAGAGCTCATGTAGAATCTTATGAAACCTACCTAGATCTGAGTTCTTGGTTCCTATAGCTAAAGCTTTGCTGCCAAT
>PVJA010020129.1:0-37405 GCA_004027025.1 Myocastor coypus | reverse complement strand
TTTGCAGCTATCTTATTACATACAATTTTCTTCAGTTGTCTTCTATAAGTTCTTGAAAAATATTGTTTACAACCTTCATACATCTTCAAAATTCATAACTTTGTTGCACCTCGAACAGCCTGGGGACAGAACCCCGGGCGCTGCCACCGCCCCAGGACATGGCTGACGGCTACCCGCACGCCTCGCCGCTTCGGAGACTCTCTGTTGTCATTTTGAATTATTTTCTCAGTCTAACAAAGATGTTAGTTCTCTTTCCAGAGTTCAAAATTTTCTTTATATTAATTTTTCAGAATTTTGACATTGATGTATCTTGGCATCTATTTCTTTGGGTTTATATTATTTGGAATTGGCCCATTTTCTATAGGTTCATGTTTTTCATCAAATCAGGGAATCTTCGGTCATTATTTCTTCCAATACTTTTCCAGAAATTCTTTTTTACCCTCCTTCCAAGATTTAAAAAAAAAACATATTTAGTACAGGGTCTACAGGATATCACTACACAGATCAGACTCATAGTGATCCTCCTGTTTTTCAGCTTCCCAAGAGCTGGAATTACAGACACGAGCCACCACGTCCATTCTCAACTATAATCTCTGTGCACCCCGGGGTTGGGGCCAGCACAGTACTTCCAGGATCAAAATCCTGGTTCCTATACCTACCTAAGCCATCAAACTATCTGGCCCACCCCTTTTAAAATTCTTCCCCACCCCCACCCCGGTCCTGGGGCTTGAACTCAGGACCTTGCACTTGCCAGGCAAGAGCTTATTCTACTGAGCTATCTCCCCAGCTCTCTTCTAAGATTTTTGCAGTGACAAAAATTTTAAATTTTTTTCAGTACAGTCCCATATGTCTCTGATATTCTATTCATTTTTTAAAAAATAACATTTCAGCCAGGGAGACAGTGCGGCATAAGTACCTGCCTGGTAAGTGCAAGTTACTAAGTTTGATCTTTAGTACAAAAAAAAAAAAAAAAAAGATTTCCTCTGTATTGCTCAGACTACAGAATTCCCATACTTTTATCTTTTCTATTGTGACTCTTTCCCCTTCATTCTGCTGTTGGGGAAACTGGGATTTTTGGTAATACTTTTTTTTTTTTTTTCCTTTAAGAGACACCGTATATAATCCAGGCTAGCCTTGAACTTGTTTATGCAGCCCAGACTGGTTTCTCAAGTGCTAGGGCTATAGGCATGTACCATCACACCCAGTTGTTTTTCTGTGCTTAAAAAAAAAAAAAATGTTTAAATTAATTTTTATTAGTATTTGTTTATAGTACATACAATTTACAATCATCTTGAGGAGTGGGTATATGTACACAATACAAGATGGTTCTTTTCATTTGTAATCCCCTCCCTACTTTCTCTAACTTCCCTATTTTTGTTCTTATTGATATTGTTAACTTTATCACTATGTAATTCAGGCTGACCTTGAACTCACTATGCAGCCTAAGATGACCTCAAACTCAATAGTGCTGGGCTTACAGGTATATGCCAACATGGCCAGCTCTGACTTTCTACTTATATTTTTCAAGTGCATTCAGTTGCTTGTTGCAGCATTCTTATGGAAACAACTTCAAAGTTCTTATCAGATAATTCCAATGTGTGTCACTTCAGCATCAGTATTTCTTGATTGCTTTTCTCATTCAAGCTGGTATTTTTCCTTTCTTTCTTTTTTTTTTTTTTTTTTGGCATAACAAATGATTTTCAACTGAAATCTGAATGTTCTGTGTACCATGCCATGAGAATCCAGTCTCATTTAAATCATGTGTCACAGCAAGCTGTGTCTAGCACCACTCCAGGGTGATGGGGAAGGTTGACTGTGGTTAATGCCACTATAGGCAGGTGAAGGCAGAGGTTTGGATTCCCTATGTGGTGTCCAATAACATGCAGGAATGGGAAAAGCCCTATTATCACCTAGTGGAGATGAAAATCCTGGCTCCCCATTGCCACTTTTCATGACATCCTAATGGAGGTGGGGCACTTCAGCACAGGCTGGCTCATGTGCATAAGGACCCACATTTCCATGGTGGAAACAGAAAAAAGAAAAAAGAAAAGAGAGGAAGTTTTGTCTTGTGGACTGAAGATATAGCTCAGTAGCAGAGTATTTGCCTAGCATATGAAAGATCCTGACACCTAAAAACTTCTAAAAAGCATCCACAATTTTTTTTTTAAAGATCTTATTAGGATGTCCCTTTCTTGGTTTTTGGGCTAAGGACAGTGGACAAGTTTTTTGTGGTTTTGTTTTGTCTTTTGTCTGTTGACATTTCCAGCCAATTTTCCCAATGTCAAGTCTGAGATACATAATGCAAATAGAAAACCTTCTGAAGGTCACATCATTCCAGGAGGCCTGGAGTTGCTAGCCAGACTGTGGCTGCCTTTTCTGTACCTTTCAGTTTTTTTCTTGCTTGTTCTATGTATAATACTCAAGGTAACTGTACTTACTGGAGAAAAAACAAAAAAGATTTGGGCCTTCATTCTGTATCATTTAAAATCTTTTCCTCTTTTTATATTCTATTTCTAAGTCAGTACCTATTGTATTTATTTACTCTGTGTCCTTTATTTCATAGGGACATCTTTTAGTCTTTTTTAAAAAAATATTTTGTTTTTTGGAACTGGGAATTGGACTCTGGGCCTCATGCTTGCTAGGCAGGCGCTGCACCACTGAGCTACAACCACAGCCCTTTGTGTCCTTTAGATTTGTCTTCAATTCTGAAGTTATTTTCAAATTTTTATTCTCTCATTTCTGAATTTTTCTAGTCCTGATTATTCTTTCATAACACATAATTTTCTTACTGTATTAATAGTGAATTATAATTGTATCAATTTCATAAATTTATTTATTTATTTATTTATTTATTTATTTATTTTTATGTATTTCATATAGGATCTTACTATGCTACTCAGAATCATAGTGATCCTCCTGTTTCAGCCTCCCCAGTGCTGGGATTACAGCATGTACCATCACACTCAGTTTTGGTGGACCACTCAGTGGACCAGTAGCACATACATTATGAGGGATTGAACCCTGCTTGCAAGGCAGACACTTAGATCGCTGAGCTATCCCCAGCCCTCATGAGTATATTTTTACTTTTTTTTTTTTTTTTGCGGGACTGGGGTTTGAACTCATGACCTTGCATTTGCCAGGCAGGCACTTGTGCCATTCAGCTGTCTCCCCAGCCATGAGTATATTTTTAAATGTGTAATGCTTTCATGGATGAAGAGGATTAGTCTATTATTCTCTTTTTTCTTATAAGAACTTTTTGTGAGATTTACCCTTGATATTTATATTTGAAATAAGTAAGCTTATTTCTACTTATGCTTTTCCAGGGACAGCCAGGTAGAGAGCTGTTTTCCCAAGTTCTCAACTCCTGAGTCACATTTTGTGGTCACAGTGTCATAGGCTCATTGGTGGCCACTTATTTGTTGACATCTGGCTCTGTCCCCTGAGCTTTCTGGTTACCTGAACTATCTCTACCTATTGTTCCTCTCCTGTTCAATCTGAATTCTATTCCCAGTGCTTCACCTCTCAGTGTGGAACTTTCTCCTACACAGAAATTTAAGCTCATTCATTTTGAGAATAAATAAGTCACAAATTGTTCCAGTCTTTTTGAATCCTTTTATGGATTCTTTGAACTCATTCCACTACTACGAAATGCAAAACTCTGCAATTTCGGCTACTGTTCTTATGTCAGGCCACTGAGCTTTGACTAAGCACTTTCTAGCCCTTCTAGGTCGTAGCAAACTCCCATTGCTTCTCCTCTGCTCCTTGATGCACAGAAACTGACACTACACATGTCTGGAGCTATTAACTGTTAAGCACCATCCATAGATGAAGAACAAAGTCTAGTTATACATTTTGTTACTTGAGGGTTTGGATTTTGCTATCCTCCCTTGTCCTGTATGTTTTAATAATTATATTTGAGGGAACTGAAAGATTATGCCACCACTACTATATTCCAGGATCTCTGAAAGAATGCTAGTGTTTTACAGTCTTCATTTATGGAAAATGCCTAGAAAATTCCAGATTAAAAAAATCAACATGAGTAAGTGCTTACACATTTGTACTATAAGGTAGTCTTTGTAGATAATGTCACTATGATGATGTATATTTTCCCTTCAATGTAAGAGAAAATAGGAAATAGACCTTGAACCTTGGGAGATATCAGTGGCATGATCTCCATTAGCAAATCATAAGTTCAAGCCATTTGATTTATAAATTAGTTAAATTAAAAGATAAAGTAATCTTATATTTATGTAATCTACTATATTATATATACCTAAAACAAAGTATTAAAATTTTGATGGAATTTTCAAAAAAATAAATTATTGCTTATAATTATAATACTAACAATTTTTCACACGTAGTAAAATGGTTTCCCTTCTCACTCACATTTTAAAGAAAGTTTCTTGCAAAAATACTTAAGACAACTTACGCTAGAACCATGTTGTAATCTGAGTGGTTGAACATGTATCCTCCAACTATCCACATTATATTTCCATTGACCACAGCTTTATGAGATGCTCTGGGGAGTTTTACATTACAGTATTCCTCTCGTGTCCAAAATGACTGGTTAGCTGGAACAGGAACTGAACAGGCAGGACCTAATAAAACATAGATTAACTTCATAAACTACAGCCTGCAAGTTTACTATATTTCAAATTTTAATCATCTAAGTGTTACAAATATTTAAAGAATGTTTTGTCTTTCCTTTAGCACCTAAACATTAGGTAAATACTTTTGCTTTTAATTCAACACAAGGTATTAACAAGGGTAATCTCTAATAAAATACAAAATTACACACTAATGATGACTTGGCCACACCCAGGTTAGGTGTTTTCAGTAATGAAAAACAAGTCTCAGGCTGGCCAAATAGCTCATTGGATTAAAGTGCCTGCAAGCAGGCACAGGGGCCAAGGGTGTAATCCCTGGGCCTGCCTTGCTGGCCCCGCCCCTAAGGCCCACTGAGATGGCAATTGAGATTGGGTATGGTGGTGTGTACTTGTAATCCCAGCTCTTGCGAGGTTGTACACAGACGTGTATGAGTCCAATCTAGCAGTGAGACCCTCAACACCCCGTAGACTCTTCCCTAAAATAAATAAATACATAAATACAAATCTCAGTGGAAAGACTACACAAAAGAATTATTTATTCAACCAGGCTTGGTGGTATACATCTGTAATCCCAGCACTACATGGGCTGAGGCCTGAGGATCATCATGAGTTTGAGACCAGCCTGGGCTACATAATGCATTCAAGGCCAGCCTCAACTCCAAAGGGAAATCTTGTTTCAAAAACCAAACATATGAAAGTAATTATTCAAATAAAAACTTTAGGGCTAAACTATAACAGCTAGACTGTCAAATAATAATAAAACTATCTTTTGGGGCCCGGCGGGATGGTTCAGTGGTCTAAAGCACCTGCTTGGGAAAGCTTGGGCGGCTTTAGGGACCGCGGTTCGATCCCCGGCACCACATGCTGCGCCAGCCCTGCCCTCGGGGTGGGCTGAGCCGGCCATAAAAATGAGTGAATAAACAAAGGTTCTGAAACAAGAAAAAAATAAAAAAAATTAAATAAAAAAAATAAAAATAAAACTATCTTTTGATAAAGTAAGGAATTTAATAGAAGCAAAACAGAGACTTCTTAAAAGTTTGAGCTTTTGCTGCAACATCTGTAAGATAGAAGGTACTCAAAAAATCCAATTATTAATTCCTCATTATCAGCCAAACCCAACAAACAAAGACATTTAAACAAGCACATTTCTTTTCAAAGTAAAAAGGTTATGAGCAAGGTATTCATATATAAAAAGGTCACTATACCAGTAGCAACTGTCTTTACTTATTTCTTAAAGAATCTGCTAAGATTCCTTCAATTATATATTTATGTAGATAATGCTATTCAGTGACTACTCCAAAATTCTAATGCATTCTAATTGGTCTCAATTTTCTCTGAACTTAAGGAAAAATTTTGAAAAACAGTAATACTATATCAGCTCTTCTTCCACCTCCCATTTTGGTTCTCAGATAGTGTCATCTTATGGTTGAGACCAAATTATGCAACGTTCACAAATGAATTATAAAAATATCACCTCCTTCACAATTAAAGGAGACCACTTCTGCATATATATGAAACTTAATTTAAGAAGCAGGACAGGGCCTGGCATGGTGGTGCACACCCGTAATCCCAGCACTTGGGAGGCTGAGGAAGGAGGATCGATGTGAGTTCAAGACCAACCTAGGCTACAAAAGTGAGCTCAAAGCCAGCATGAACTGCATAGTGAGACCCTGTCTCAAAAAGACATACAAAAAAAAAAAAAAAAAAAAGAAGAAGAAGCAGGACAAAGGCATATAAAAGCTTAAGTGTGATATTGGTTAACATATACTGTATGGAGGCTGAGAATAAAGCCACCTACTAAACTACTACAAAGAAAAAAAAAGATGGGGTCTGGGGAGATAGCCCCATGGCACAAGGGCCTGCTTGGCAAGTGCAAGGTCATAAGTTTGAACCACAGTCCTGCCAAAAAAAATAAATTAAAATAAAAAAATAAACTACTACAAAGAACAATCTGTGAATTGAAAGAAAAATGTCAACAAAAAAAGTACCTACCCTGCCAATCAGAGAAGCAAGAGCATCCTCTGACATCACTTGAATTGCATATGCCTCGATGTGGGAAGCCACAGTTGTCTGTACAGTAAGGAACATCACAGGATTCACCTTTCCAGTTTTCAAAACACTCACACTCAACAGTGTTGCTACTGTTACTGATCTTACAGACTCCTCGGCCTGAGCAATTGTTCGGACACATGTCAAAACTATAAAAACAGTAAAGAAAACTAAATCAACACAAAGCAATGTGTCATTTAACTCAGCCTAACTTCCTCCTACATAAGTTTTAAAGATTTCTCTGTCTCTTTTGTTCACTCACAAATCCAACTATAGTATTTAGCAAATGGGGGCACTCAGCATTACATAGCTAGAGCCTAAATAGCAAGTCAGCAAATCAAATCAGCCCTGCTGGATCCTCATAAGAAAAGGATGGAGTAAGTAACCCATAATGTTTAAAAAAAAAATTATATGGACAGCCAGATACTTCAGTGAACTAAGTGCCTGCTTAGGCAAATGCAGGAACTGGAATTGATCCCCGGCACCATGTTCTATGCTAGCCCTGCCCCCAGGCATGCTAAACTGACGACCGAGATCAGCCATGGTGGAGTACGCTTATAATACCAGCACTTCATATATACATATATGAAGAAATTAGTGCAAAATTATTATGACTTAACTCCTTCAGACTGGGGATAACTATTTTTGTAGCATATTAAAGCCAAGTGTTATATAATAGCAGAATTCACACTTTGGGGTAGGGTGGTGTTAACAACATACTCACAGTACATAAAACCCTAGATAATATCTGAAACTTGTAAAATTTAAGATCATTGCAGATTATTGCCCAGATTGTATTTAAAGTTCCTTAATAACTGTATCTACCAGATTTCAGATGAAAGAAAGCAGGCCAATTTACCTTAATTTACAAGTTTAACTATAATATGTCTTATAACATGACTTTTCATATACTGCCAACATTCTGAAATGACTTAATTTAAATTTTAAAGAGGGGGAGATAAATACACTATAATGAAACTTTATGAATATAGATTATTCTACTACTGAGTATATGACAACTGATAATAGTTGCTAATTGCACTTAGCAAAAAACTATGATATTTTTATCCACTACCTGTCTTCCAGAAGTTCAAGAGTAGCAACACCTAGGTTAAAACTGTCTCTCCACCACCACTTACACTGACAATTATTTAACCTTTTGGGCTAGGTTCCTTAATTATACAAAGAATAGAAAAATATCCCTCATAACTTACTGAGTTTTGTTGTTGTTGTTTGTTATGGCTTATGTCTAGTTGTCCCCCCAAAGCCTCATGGAGTCATTGGGCGGGGACTTCTAGAGTTTGAGACTTGATCCTTGATCCCTGGGATTATGGGTTTTAGTACTGATGGGATTATTGGTGGAAGTACTTCTGGGATTATGGGTGTAGCCTATGGCGGGAGCTAAGGCGGAGAGCCTGAATGTAATATAAAGAGAGACAGAGAGACAGACTTGAGCTGTTGCTCTGAGCTGTTGCTGCTGCTCTGCTGCCGTGTTGGTTGGCTACCTCTGCCGCCATTTTGTTGCTGTTCGGCCGCCATGAACTGGATGCTCTCCGCCCTGCTCCACTCAGCCTTGGGCCAGCCGAATATGGACTGAAACCTCTATGAACTGTGAGCTAAATAAACCTTTCCTTCCTTCATTTTGAGTGTCGGGTATTTGTCTCGGCAACGATTTAAAAGTAACTAAGACATTGTTGTTTTGATTTTTTTTTTTTTTTTTTGTCTTTATGAGACAGGGTCTCGCTATGCAGTTCAGGCTGGCCTTGAGCTCACTTTTGTAGCCCAGGTTGGTCTCAAACTCACACCGATCCTCCTGCCTCAGCTTCCCAAGTGCTGGGATTACAGGAGTGCGCCACCACGCCCGGCTTACTGAGTTTTTGAAAGAACTTGAAATGAGAAAACCCATGAAACTGCACAGCACTGTATGTATCATGGTGTAAGCCCTCAGACTAGCAGTGTTAGTCACTGTAATCATTATATAGCCCTTAGAAGAAAATCACAAGCATCAGATTTTAAACATCTTACTTGTAAGTGATATTAAATCCAGTCAAATTATAAGCAGCATCACTAAAAAAATGTAGCAGGGCATAACCTGATGTGACAACAACCTCGGGGACAGTCTCGTTGCTATCTCTCTCAGGAACAATGAGGCCACTGGAAGAGAAAAACATTTTTATGTGGGAAATACAATATTAGATACAGCAAACCAAAATTCATCTTTACAGTTTTAAAAGCCACATCCAGGAAGAAGTATGAATTCCTATGATCAGTGCATAGAGATTTCTTACTAGTTCTGGGTCTAGTTAGTTCTAGATTCTCTGATGAATAGCTCTGAAACTTTTGCTAGGCTTCCTTTATTAGAGAGGTTTTGTTTTTGTGGTACTGAGGATTAAAGCCAGGACCTCTGTACTGAACTACATATCCTCAGCCCTTTTCTATTTTGTTTTTATTTTGGCATGGGCTACCATATCCAGCTGATATACAATGTTTTAACACCTAATATTTATGTACATAAAAATATAGAAAAAAAATATAGAAAAGTTAGACAAACTCATAAGCTCAACATGACAAGTGTTATGATACATTTTATTTGTCCAACTAGTATCATTTACATTTTATTCTATTTTATAAATGCTATATCATAAGCAATCCTTGTGACTCGAGTTCCCTAGGCTCTTCCTAGGACCTCACTCAGAACCTAGGACACAATATTCTAAACAAATATGAATAAATAAATCCAGGGAAGGAAAAGAAATCCTCAAAGGATCATAATAATGCCTTTAAGGTTTTTGGTTTATGATACTGACTTGCTTTCAAGAGAGATGCTAACTATAGAAATACAGAATAAAGGATTCATTCCACTTTAGCTTGCTGACATAGAAAAGCATCAGCCCTAGTTTAATTTTGCCAATGTAATAAATGAAAAGAAAATTTTGAAGTTATCACTTAACATTCTTTTGTACTCCTGAAACTAACCATTTCACTTATCTGTATTTGCCATTAACGCTTCTTCATATGCCCACGACTTTTGCCCCATTTCTGATTTAGCACCACCACTGTAACATTCAGTCCCACAGGATGTGCTCTGCACATTCCACCCCATGAAGAAACACTACACATTTCATTATTCTCTTTACTTGCTTACCCCAGCCATCTCGCTTTCTTAGAGCATATACCACCAATCACAGGCCTGTGACCATCTTAAATGCTTATTTATTCTGACCTAGCAGTTGTGTTCGTGTAGATTCTTATTTGTATATACAATACAAAGACAAATATGTAAGAATCCCAATGGTAGTACTATCCAGATGGCCATGGATTGCCTTGGATTGTTGCACATGAAACTATAGGACTTAATATTTGCCCTCATGGATTTGGGACTTGCTTTGGTCCCAGTGCTTTGTATCCATCTATACTATTTGGAATGGTAACATTTATCTTGTGCTTTGAATTTTTTGGTTTGAACTCATGACCTTGCACTTGCCAGGCAGTCACTTGTGCCATGGAGCTATCTCCCCAGCCCCGTGTGCCTTGAATGTTGAAAGTGTTTAACTTTTCATTTGTACAAGGGCTCACAGCTAAGAGTTTGCCTTATATCTTGGAGAAGACTTAGGACTTGGACTTTTCAGCAACACTGAAATGGTTACAGCTTTGGTAACTCTTACAGAATGACTAAATGTCTTTTGCATAAAGGGATGTAAATGAATCTCTGTGGAGCCAGAGAATAACGTTATGGTTTGTGTCTAGATGTTTCCCCAAAGCCTCAGGCAGTCATAGAGTTGGCTTTTAAAGTTTGTGATTGATTTGTCATCCAATGCTTATAGGATTATGGGTGTGAGCGCTACATCTGCCCTGGGATGGGTAGCCTGCATTCAGTGTAAGGGAAGAAAGGGCTTGCTCTTGCTGCTCTTCCCTTTATGTTCTTGTTGCTTTTGCTATCTTTTGCCATCTTGAACTGTTGCCCCTATGCCAAGGCACCTTGCCTTGGAGCCAACTGATTACAGAATGAAACCTCCATAGACAGTGAGCTAACTAAACCCTTCTTAACTTAATTTTGTGTTAGATAATCTGTAATGAAAGAAAAAGGCTCCAGGATGTACCTGCAGTCTTCAGCAACCCTTGCCAACCCAGGCCTTAAATACCATATCATAAAAAATGACCACTACCCCTTATCTTGGTGTCCTCTGGCTGACATTATAGTTCCTTCAAGGGCCATAAAAGGTCAAAAGCTTCACTGCTTGACAGAGAAATAGATTTAAGCCTCTGCCTGGTAAGAGTGAATCTTAAAATAATCTTTTAATTCCACCCCAAGCCCAAATGCTTAAAATCTTCAACACAAAGCCCCCAGGATTATGAGGTCTTCTGATTGACCCACTCCCTCCTGTGCAGTGTGACTATATTGCCAATCAATCTTTGATCTTTAGTCTGTGATCCTGCCACTCTTTCTGTTCAAGATACAGAGAAATTTGATAAGATCTCTGATCTGTTAACAATTACATATGTATAGGTGTGGAAGACTAACAGAGAACTAATCAAGGCATTCTGACATGAGAAGAGGGAGTAAGGCTCCAAAACAATGGACCTAGTATAAGTATACATCTACCTGAACCTATATGAATGCATATAAAAATGACTGCAAGAGTATACAAGCAGATGGGATAGTCATTTAATTTTTATCATGAAGATAGAATTCTAGGAATCCTAAAATTGTGAAGGTACTCCAGAGGTTACCAAACACCAACACATTTTCTACTATGTATTCAACAAATATTTACTAAGCATTTGTGAGGTACTGTTCTAAATACCAGGAATATAATAGTGAAGAGAATGTCTCTGACTCATGGAATTCAGTTAGAGAAACAAGCCTGGATACATCCTTATATACACGTACATGGATGTGTGCATGTGTCTGTGTATATCAGTGCATATAAAATTCCAGGCTGAGATACTTTAATGCCATGAAGTTTTACCTGCAGGGCAAAAGTTACCGTCTTAGAAAGGCAAGAAGGAGCCAGGCAGGGTTGCATGTCTATAATCTCAGCTACTCAGGAAGCCAAAGCAAAAAGATCCTAAATTGGAGCCCACTCCAAGAAACTCAGCAAGACCTCATCTCAAAATAATTTTATAAAGCTCTGTAGAGGAGTAAAACAGTTGCGTAGCCCCATATTCAATCTCCAACACCACACACACAAGCACATACACACAAATGGTTTTATTGTCACATTTTCATTGATTTTACATAAAGGTTGCACATCCTTTATCTGAATGATTGGGACCAGATGTACTTCCAGTATTTTCAGATCTGGAATATTTGCACATACATGATGAGATATATCGTGGATAAACTTTAAACATGAAGTTGATTTACTTTCATATATATCTATCTTGCAAAATTTTTCTCTTGTAATATCACATCGAAACTCAAAAAGTTTCAGATTTTGGAAGAATTCAGATTTCAGATTATAGAGATTCATATTCTAGACCAGAATCCCTTGAAATATATGGCATATATTTAGATGTCCCCCAAAGCCTCTTGCACTCACAGGTGTGGCTTTCAAGAGGTGAATGGATCATGGATGCACAATAACTGTGATATACTTTTTAAAAATATATTTAGTACAGGGTCTATAGGGTCTCACTACATGGACTGGACTTGTAATGATCCTTCCTATTTTTCAGTCTCCCAAGTGCTGGGATTACAGGCATGCACCACGCCGAGTCTCATTTGCTGTCTCAGCATGCCCAGGAGAAGGAAGTGCAGACCTGGCACAGAAGGCTGGGGATTGAACCCTTGGCCCCCGTATCTGCCTAAATAGAACGGTTCTTTAATCTGCTGAGCTATTCGGCTAGTCTGCATACACAATAACTGGATTAGCCAACTGATTGACCTAACATGGGTCATGGGTCTAGGCTAGAGAATGGGAAGGCCCACATTGGGTGTAGGTGGCACCAACCAAAATACTTGAGCTTGGACAGAATAAAAACGGAAAGGAAGACTCACTGCTTGCTGCTTCCTGCCTGCCCTGCCATGGATTGTTTCTCCTCTGCCATGGAGCCAGCTGACTATGGACTAAAACCTCTACAAACTATAAACTAAAGTAAACCTTTCCTCCTTCAACTTCTGAGCATTAGGTATTTTGTCCTAGCAATGAGAAAATAACTGATCTCTCCAGACAAAAACCAATCTCCCAATAAGAAACATTGGCATAGGCAGGAACTGGAGAATCATCACATATGGGAAATCTTGTACCTCTTTTATTTATTTATTTTTTTTTAACTTTCTGCAGAGCTTTATTCCAGAGGGGCTCAGTCCTTCTTGGCAGCTGCTTTCCTCATGGTGGCCAGCACATTTCTCAGCTCTTCATGGTTCATTTTGGCGTGAGTTCCCACCCTTTTCTTGATGAACTTGAGGGGTATTTGTCCTTGGAGACCTTCAGCAGCTCCATGGCACCACTTGTAGGGGGTGAAGACACACACTTCCTGGATCATGTCCTGCACAAACTTCGTATGTTTGGTGAGGCATTCACAAAAGCAGCTGTGCCCTGGTTTGCTCACATTCTTAGTCATCTTGTGGCCTTTGTTGAGGCGCATGGCCATGGGATAGTGCAGGGCCATGGCTACTGTTCTTCAATGGTTGCTGTGGCAACCTCTTTTAGCCTAGCATGAATTTGAGATCAAAGAGACATGATGTCTGTTATGACTTGTAACATGCCCCTCTAAAAGACTCATTGTGGCTTCGGATAATACCATATAAACTGATAATCCACTACTATTATGGACTATTGGACTATATATACAGCTACTTTCTCTTTGTACAATGAAGAAGCAATGTAATTGCTTTCACATTAATATTAATAAAAATAAATTTTAAAAAAATTTAAAGACTCATTGTGTTGAAGGCTTAGTTGCTAACAGGCTTTTAAGAAGTGACTGGATCCTAACTTCAACAGTTGATCAATCCATAGATAAAATCATAATTTGATGGCATTCTGGGGAGGTATTGGTAACAGGAGGTGGGATCCTAGCTTAAGAAAATGGATGTGTATGACTTTGGGGACTATATCTGGTCCCTAAAAGCTTCTCTTTGGTGCTTTTTCATCTTCTCTCCTTCCTAAACACCATAATGTGAGCAGCTTTCTTCCACAACAATCTTCCACTATGATATTTCTGCCTCACTACAGGCCTAGAACCAGTGAAATAGCTGAATATAGACTGAAACAATGAACCAAAAGAAATTTTTCCTCCTGGAAGTTGTTTTTTTCTTGGATATATGGTCACAGGGACAAAAGGCTGATTAATTCAAACTCTAATCCAGCAGTTCTCAACCTGTGGGTCGCAACCCCGGCAGGGGTCGAACAACCAAAACACAGGGGTCACCTAAAGCCATCAGAAAATATGTATTTAAACCCATGCTATGCCATGGTGAAACGTTATTTATTGGACTTAGTAATAAATATTTCTCGGGCCAGGCGGGATGGCTCAGTGGTCTAAAGCGCCTGCTTGGGAAAGCTTGGGTGGCTTCAGGGACCGCGGTTCGATCCCCGGCACCACATGCTGCGCCAGCCCTGCCTTCGGGGTGGGCTGAGCCAGCCATAAAAATGAGTAAATAAACAAATAAAGGTTCTGAAACAAGAAAAATAAATAAATAAATGAAATAAAAAAATTCTAAAAAAAAAAGTAATAAATATTTCTCAACATATTATATTTTGGTTTGGGGTCACCACAACATGAGGAACTGTATTGCAGGGTCACGGCATTAGAAAGGTTGAGAACCACTACTGCTTCTTCCATATGCCTGGGCAAGTACTGACATTTTTGAGTCTTAACCTCACACTAGTGGGTGCTCAATATGTAATGTATGTAGTGGGAGCACTCAAAGGTACACAATAAAGATTCTACCAACCACAACTACATGACAAGCTGGAGAAAATGAATTGATCAGCCCTTTCACCATGAGAGAGGCTTAGGCATTTGCTTCTATTGACTTCAAAAACTCGAAACTGTGACAGTTTTAGAGCTGTTGGGACTTCTCCCAGTATAAAAATAACTGGTTTACGACAAAAATAAACTTTTACAAAGTAAATTAATACAAACACAGTCTCATTCAGCACACAAAGAAATGAAAAGCATATGGATGAGAAAAAGATGCTGTGGGCATGCCTTTCAGCTGTTACTGAACAGCAGTCTGCCTCTCTAACCCTGATCCTAGGAAGATCAATATATGCTCGTGGAAGTCAAGCAGATGTCAGGTACAGTGTAAAAGTACGTACAGTCTAGGCTGCGACCAACTGTTCTACTTGAACAATGTTCATGTTTTTATATTTTAAACAGAGACCATCATTATTTTTATAATAGTCTTTTTCTTTTTTATTTTTTAAATTAATTTTAATGAGAAAAAAAAGATAAAATAGCAATGAAATAGTTTCAAAACAAGTTAGTAGGATGGTTATAATAATTAGTATCATGCATATTATTGTGTTTATAGTAGTTATTCAGAGGACAAGGTACAGACCTGATATCTTGTCTAAACAATATTAGTACAAACTTTTATTCTCAGTGAACTAAGACAAAATAGCTGTATATCTATCCTATATATGTGGGTATACATATATATGTTTTTTTCTTTTTAAAGTTTCTAATACTAAGAAAAAATATCATACCATGTCTTATAAGTAGATTGTAAGTCAAAGACACAGTATGAATCATAAACAGTTAAACAATATTCAGAAAATTAATTAAAATTAAATTAAATTAAATATTTCAAAACAATGTTCCAAAATTCAAATCAAATCATGATTCCAACTTAGAGGCCAGATCTAAGTTGTACAAATCTGTAATCAATTCAGAGTATTTGCATAGTATTTGAATAGGTTAATATATACAAAAATGTCAACTAAGAAAAAGTTTCCATAAAGAATAAAACATAACATAAGTATTGGAATGGCAAATATATAACCAGAACTTCTAACAATTTGGGGATAAGATATTGCACAAAGTTCTAGTATGACGTGGACATGGACAGTGTCCATGATGCTTACTGGTGGTCAGGTGTCACTTGTGGGACTGAGCTACTACTATTTCCTTGATATCCACCCTGTAGACCCGGACAGACCCTTTGGACCCAGACCTGCCCATAGAGAGTAGGAAAAGTCCATTAGTAGAATATGCTGATAGACATATTCTGCTGCTGTATATAAAATAGTTGAAAACTGCTTTTGTATACCTCTTCTTCTCCTGTGTTTAATTATTTGCCCTACTTTGTGGGTTCTTTCCATTTTCCTTCATGGAGTTATAGTCATTTTAATCCCTCTCTAGAATATCTTTTAGTAAACCGTGCAGGGTTGGCTTTGTCATCATGAAATTCTTTAGTTGTTCTTTGTCCTGGAAGTATTTTACTTCTCCATTGAACTTGAAAGTTTTGCAGAGTATATCAGTCTGGGTTGGAACTTGTTTTCTTGCAAGACTTGAAGTACTTTGCTCCATGCTCTTCTTGACTAGATGGTTTGGAAAGAGAAATCTGCTGTTATTCTAATGGGTTTTTCTTTAAATGTGATCTGTTTCTTTTCTCTAGCAGCTTTTACTATACTGTTCCTGTGCTGAATTTCCAGGATCTTGATTATCATGTCTGGGTGTGGTTTTAATTGGGTTGGTGTTATTTGGAGTTCTATATGCTTCAGTTACAGGAATGTCAAATGGTTTCTGCTATTTGAGAAGTTTTCTGGTATTACTTCTTCCCATATTCTTTTTGTATCATTTGTACAGACTCCTTCTTTCTCGTTGATGTCTATTAGTCTTCATCTTTGCATCATCTTTCAGATATTGAATTATGTTTCCTGCATCCTAGTTGTTATTAAGAGATCTTTTCTTACTTCTTCACTAGGTGCAGCGGTGTCATTTATTTATTTATTTATTTATTTATTTATTTATTGTTTCAGAACTTTTTGTTTATTTACTCATTTTTATGGCCGGCTCAGCCCACCGTGAGGGCAGGGCTGGCGCAGCATGTGGTGCTGGGGATCGAACCGTGGTTCCTGAAGCCACCCAAGCTTTCCCAAACAGGCGCTTTAGACCACTGAGCCATCCCACCAGGCCCTGCAGTGGTGTCTTTAAAGTCTGAAAGTCTATTTTCACTTTCATTGAAATGATTTTGCCAGCTTGTGATTGAGGTTTTAAGTTTCTGTACAGCACTTTGAATCTGCTGCATACATTCTATTACTTTCCTATATTACTCATTCAAAGATTCCATCATTTTTATATTCTATTTTTTATCATTGTCTTTAGAAGCACTTAATACTTCTTTTATTATAGGTATTATTTCTTTTTTTACTTCAGAAATTAGTTCTGATCTGATTGTTTCTATACCTTTCTGCAGTTGTTTCTTTACTTCAGGTGCTATTATTTCAGAGATTTCAGGCATGTGAGTTCCAATTTTTTCTATGCCATTGTCTCCTGTATTTGTTCTGGGTGGGCTTGGGTCCTGAGAGCGCATTTTTCTCATTCTCTTTGTCATTTTGTACGGCCTTGCCTTCTGACTTTTGGTTTAGAGCTTTGGTAAAACTTGTCCAGGTGAGTGTGGATTGGGTTTGGCTGCTGAGCTCCACTTCTTTCTGCTGTAGCTTTTGGAGGCAAACCTGCTGTGCCATTCTGGCAAGATGTTCTGCTCCTGGATCATCGGGATGGGTCTTGTCTCTAGTCTCTGCGGGGAGTTCTATGGCAGTTTTCCACACTGGGCACACTGCACCTGGTTGCTGGGTCAAATGAGTTTCCGGCAGGCCCAGGGAGGTCTCACTCACACTGCGGGCCTGGTTGCTGGGTTGAATCTATAATAGTTTTTGAAACCTACAGATTTTTTTTTTTTTTTGATAGTACATATTCAGGATTGAACTCTGGATTTTTGCACTAAATTATACCCCCAGTTCTTTTTTAAATTCTTATTTTGAGACAGGGTCTTGTTAAGTCACTAAGTTGCTCTGGCTAGGCTTGAATCTGCAATCTTCCCAAAGATTCCCCTGCAACTATAATCATGTACCACTGTGGCTGGCAAAACTAGGTATTTTCTTAATAGCCCTGAAACTATAGCCATTAATAGCCTTGTCCCAATGGACTCTCTAGGCAGAAATAATTTTACAAACTATACTATGTAAATTTACTAATAATCCTCAATTTAACATGCTTGTCTCCTTGAAAGACTATAGGCTCTTCAAGGGCTGAAACATTGAAAGTAAGGCAAATTACAGAGTCTATACTTCTGTCTGGATAGGAAAATCTAAGAATATGAAGTATGTCTCTTCATTTGGTTAATTTCTATAAGCATGCCACAGTCTAACCATGATTTCAAATGAGAACTAGATAGGCTCATCAATATATAACTTTCTACTTAGCACCACAAGCTATCCAGGCTATGCCAGCCCCATTCCTGGGCCCACTGGGCCAAAAACACAGACCAGGTGTAGTCATACATCCCTGTAATCCCAGAACTGGTGAGGCTGAAAACAGGAGGATCTGTACAAATACGAGCTGCATAGTGAGACCCTGTATCAAATACATTTAAAACAAAAAGCATAACTTTCTTTAAAAAACAGTAACTCTGAAAGGAACTGTTCTTTTGAAAAAATGTTCTTAGAAAAATCACTCCCTTGCTCCATCACTATTACCATCTTGGCAGCTCCCTACCAAAAGTATCTGCTCCACAAGGTGCTCTACACATGCACCCACTGAACCACAAAATCATAATGTTGGAGAGTGAGAAGAGTCTTAAATTGCTGTACTTGTTCTTATGTTGTCTGGTAATAGAACTGTTTTGTTAAACTGTTTTTTTGTTTTGTTTTTGCTGAACGGGGGATTGAACTCAGGACCTTAATCTTGACAAACAAGCACTTATTCTACTGAGCTATCTCCCCAGCCCCTAAACTGGGTTTTTTAGAACTTCAATATATAAAAAGATAAATGTGATCCAAAAGTTTGAAGTTGAGCTTCACAATTGGTGATGCACTCAGACAGAAAACAGTGTAAAGCAGTGGTGGCAAACCTACAGCATGTATGTCACAGGTGAACATCTGTTGTCAATGAAAGCTCTAAAAGGTTTGCCATCAATGGAATAAACAGATGGCATACAAAATCTTCATCTTAGGTTTTAGAAACTGAGATCCAAAGCACCTGTATAACCTATTCAAGTTCTCACAAAGACTTGGACAGAACATAGACTTAAATTCTATACCTTCTGAATACTGACTGGTTCTTCTTTATTTTATTGTTATGGTCATAACAGAGCTATCCATTGTCAGGTTCTCTCCACCATGGACCCTCAGCTCATGATTTCTAGGTTGATTTCTCTACCCAAAGAGTTTCTGGTCCAACAGTACTCCAGAGCAAGCCATCTTGTGGAGGCCTCAGTGTGTCCTAAGACAGGAGTTTTCAAATGGCTCTGCATATCACTGTTTCAGGCAAATTTTAATTTTTCACCTTTGCTCACTATATTTTTAGGAAATTCATATTTAAATATATAGCAAGTTAAATTTAATCAGTGTATTAACTTATACTGATAATCAACTTACTACATACATACTTTGGCTTCTCTTCAATGTCACTGGTTAGAACAATTATAGATTTCTTATTTTGTTATCTCATGTGTCTGCCCATCAAAATACTTAGTCCAGATGAATTATGGATTTATGTACACCTGCTTGCCCCATATTCCTACTGGCAAGCTGACTCATAATGTTGGCAAATAACATGGGCTTCATGAATTCTCATTAATAAATGCAAAAACAAGTGAATCCTTAACATGTACTCCTAGATGACATCACATTAGTTTTTTTTCTTCTGTTAAAGCTTGGGGTGGCTCTTGCCATAACATAAGAGATGTTTCAAAAGCAGATATAAAGATACTCATGCCTAATGCTTGCTCAATTTTCAAGCTTGGCATGGCCTATCCATAGCCTTCTCATTAGGCCTCTATATGAAATGTTAAATCCCAGAAAATGGTCTTGTTCTCAGTTTAAACACAGGTCAGACTGCACAATAGACAAAAAGAGTGGAAAAACACAAAAGCAAATCAGTCTCCTGATCTCCAGTCCCTTGGCTTCTTATGTACTGCTTATTATCTCCTTCACCCCCATGGACATCAACTAGACCAGCCCCCAGTAAGGAACACAAAAAATCTTTGCTGGTTTGATTTCTTTTAAAGTCAAGGAAATAAAATGTTTGAAGGAGAAATGTCTAGAAAGTCAGTTTCAGATGAAAAACTGACAAATATGGTTATACACAGTGATACACCCTTTGAAAACATACTGTAGAATGTTTTATCATGTAAAAGGAACAAAAATACAGTTTTGAATTCTCATCTAGAATAAACAATACTGTGCTTACTGAAAAAAATAAAATAAAATACCAAAACAAATTCAGAATGTCCCATACAGTTGGAAAAATCATTTTGACTACTAATATAAAGCCTACTTATTGAAAAAAATATCACTATACATAACTAGTGTGTCTCTCATTCCCAGCAGGTAACCACTGTTGATTTTATATGTATTCTTCCAAAAAGTTTCCCTCATCCATAATAATGCATATATATAAATGTGTTCATGTGCATACACAACACTGTACCTGAACTCAACATTTAATTCCTAAAGGACTATGCACTGAAGAACACACAAAAATAAAATTAATTGGCTTCTAAGATTTTTTAGAGAAATATGATTTAATACAACATATGAGCTTCACCACTACCATCCGGAAGCTAGAGAAACCAAATTGGGACTAGCACTCAAGTGATCAACTCCACAAGTAGTACTCATTCCACAAAATAAAAATTCCAGCAGATAATAAGATAAATATAATAATAATGCAATTTAAGAGATATATTTAAATTTAAAAATCAAACAATGATTGCCTAGTAATTACATGACTGAGCTTACCTAAAGGCAGCAATTAGTGGTGCATAAATTGAGTCTCCATCATAAACATACAAATGATCCCAACTACACTCTGTAGCAAAATGATTAAAACGAAGTCTCATTATTCTATTTGGCCTAAAAAGAACAAAAAAGGTAATTTATAATAATCATAACAAATACTTGAAAAAGTAAGACTTCTAAAGAACTTACTAGGAGAAATTAATGTATAAACTATATTCCTTCATTTGCCAAAGATTTATTTAGTATTACTATGTATAAGAGATCATTAAACATGTAACGAAGAACAAAACAGATGTGGTCTGTGGCTCCTCAGGACTTACAGCCTATTTAGCAGCTAGTCTTTAACAGCTTCTGAACCAATCCATGTCTCTGCTTCCATCATTAATCAATTTAAGATTCCATAGTATAGCATTTCACAAACACCGCTCAATTTTCTGAACTTGCCTGCTCTTGTGCCTTTTCATAGCACTGCTGGGCAAAAGTCCTGGCCTAGAGGAAACTATTTATCTGCTCTGACTTAGATCAAATTTAAAGAAACCTAAGCTTAACTGTAAAAAGTTACACTACTGGGCAAACTGGTTTTAGTACTGACCTCTGTTTACCACCTCACATGGCATTCCAATTCTACCCATACTCCTACCACTGAGTCTTCCTCTTCAAAACTGCAAATTCTCAATGATTATTTCAACCACCCAGTCCCACCTTTCACTTGAGTATCTTGAAAAAATTCCCTGTAATTTCTATTTTTCAAAACAGATAAACCTATCTACTTCTCCTTCATCCTCTCAAATATTTAACACTCCCCTTTCATTTGGAGCTTTCCTGTCCATATTTAAATCTGCTTAAATGTCACATATTTTACAAAAATAACAAAACAAAAAAAGCCTTAGTACAATGAGACATTGAAGAGCTCTGCAAAGCACAAAACAGTGTTACTTTCTCACTAAAAATTTAATCTTCAAGATTTTTTTCTATTAAAACTGATGTTTATGTTAACATATAGTGAATTTATAACATTTTTAAATGAATGATTAGCAGATTTCTTAGTTTTACCTTCTAAAATAGGAAACACAGAGAGATGTAACTCATAAGCAAAAGTTACTTGGAATCTTCAAAGCTTAATAGTATAAAGAGATCCTAAAACTTAAAAAGTTTGAGAAATGAGGCATTAAAGGTTTGCTACAAAAGGAAAACAAAAAGGAAACAGCTGGGGGAACTGAGAAGGTCCAGAGAAGTAGCACTTAAGCAGTAATGTTTATTCTCATGTTTCTGTCCACATTTCTGTCATTTAAGGTCTGGGACTGACATTCTGGTGGTGCACTTGCCTAGTATGTGTCAGTCCCTAGAAGCCATTCTCAGCACCTTTAAAAGAATAGTACTTAGAAAACTGACACATATTATCATACCATGTTATACAGCTTTAAGCAAAATATCAAAAACACTTTTACAGGGCTGGTGAGATAGCTCAGCAGACTAAGTGCCTGCTTAGGCAAGCACAGAGACCCAGGGTTTAATCCCTGGCACTAACATGCTATGCCACCCAGCCCCAGGAGTACTGAGCCCCTGACTGAGTGTAGGTGTGGTGGCAGATGCCTATAATCCCAGTGCTGGGAAGGCTAAAACCAGGAAAATGCTGACAATTTATAAATTTCTGATACTGACAATTCACTTGCAGAAATTAAGTCGAGTTGAATTTTTTTTTCAAATATTAACAATAAAATTTAAGAAAAATCAAAACATTCACTTATCAAGAAAAGTTATTAAATAAAAATATTTTTAGTATTTTATGCTACCAAGTGCTAATTTCACGTACAAGAAAAGCAATGCCACACTGAGCATTATCCTATAAATAAACAAAAAGGGTTTACAATTTCTACTTACTGTCCTTCAATGAGCCATGTGCACTTTGTTTTATATTTATAATTTCCAGGTCCATCTGTTACAAACCCAGAAGATCCAGTTAGTCTGTAATTTAAATAAGGAAAATAAGTCAGTTTTCAGAATTTTATGTATTAATTTTTCTTCATGAGCAATATAATATAAATGAGGCAGATTTGGTATATTAATGTACATTATAATAGAAAATGACTAGACAGTCATATTCAATGAGTGACCAAATTTGAATGAAACAAAGATTTGCCACACACCTAAAAAGCAGATATAAACATAACCAAAAGAGATGAACCAATAGCATATTTAAAATCTCTCCAGCAAATGCTTCCAAAAAACAACCCATAACAGACACCCAAAAAGAGACCATCTTCTCTTTCTAGGCTGGGATGGCTGAATTTTACAACTGTAAGAATTGTAGCCCTCGCGCTATGAGCCTGAGTACAAAGCCAGCACCAAGGATGGCAAATGAAAGGAAGACAAAGAAAAGCAGTGCCAACCCATCCACAGAATGTACCTACTCCAATTTGGACTTTTAGTTTTATAGGTAAATACATTTCCCACTGCTTAGTGTGTGTGCGTGTGTGAGTGTGTGTGTGTGCGCGTGCGTGCATGCGTGCGTGCGTGCGTGCGCGCGCACGCACGCGCATGCAAAAAAGTTTAATGACAATCTACTGTGCTTGTCTTGTTTTTGCTTTTAAGAGTTTCTATGGACCTCACATGAACAAATTAAACTATCACTTTTAGAAAAGAAATAGGTCACTTTTATTTTAAATGTTTACTTAATATTTTAAACATACACATTTACAAAATTCTACAGATATGATCATAGACAGGCTTTAACTAAAGAACAATTCCCCTTTGTTATCCTCTCCAATTGTTCCCACTCATCCCCAACCAAGATAAGTATTCAACCACCAGTATCTATTATTCTTCATTCTCACAAGCCTATGACATTCATGTGGTACTCCTGAGTAATTTGTAGTTACACAATTTCTTTCTTAATTCAATAAAATCTTGTAGATTTTATTGTAGGCATTAGCCTAACTCACTCTTTTTCATGTAGCATGATATGGAGGAATCAACTTTCTGCCTGTCCCCTACTAACATTTTTTTTTTGTTTTTAAGGTGGTTGGCATTAAAACATTGCTATAATTAAAAACTCTTCACATATGACCTTATTTGTACTTTTATTTCTAAGAACAGAACCTTAAGAGAAAGATTTCTGGGCCAAAAAGGAGTAAAAAATTTTCATTGTTAATAAAGCTGCCAAATTATTTTCCTAAAAGGTATGACAATTCTTGCTTACATCACTAATATATGAGAATATGCTACTACTTTTTGTTTCTTTTGAATTTTGCCTAATTTATTTGAAATTTCTTATATATTCATAAAAGGTTTGCAGATTTTAAAAAAGACAAAAATATCAATCTAAACTATCAAGTCAAATTTGACACTGTCACTGATAAGATCTGGCTAAAGATGTGAGTACTGCCTGGCACTAAGAAAACCTAGTTCATCAGTAGCCACAAAAGCCACCAAATTGAAACATAAAGGCATTTCAATAATATAATGCCAGAAATAGAATAAGCAGCTTGTTGCTGTCAGTTTCTCAATTTAAGAATATACTGAGAATAATTCTGCAGTGGAAACAAATACAAGAAGGATAGGGAAGCCATCCATGGACAGTGTTACAGTTTGTGTCTAGTTATCCCCCCAAAGCCTCATGCAGTCATGGGATGGGGACTTCTAGAGTTTGAGACTAACTCATGATCCACTGGGATTATGGGTCTTAGTACTGCTGGGTCTGTGTACCTTCCCCAGCCTGGGGTGACAGCCTGAATGCAATTTAAGGGAGAGAGACTTCCTCTCTGTTGGTCGCCATTGTTGCTGTTCTGCTGCCATGAACTGAATACTCTCTGACTGTTCCACTCAGTCTTGGAGTCAACGGAGTATTGACTGAAACCTCCACTAACTGTGAGCTGAATAAACCTTTCCTTTCTTCCTTTTAGGTGTCAGGTATTTGTCCCAGCAACAAGAGATGAGTAACTGAGCAAGCTTCAGAGAAATTACCTGGTTATTAATTAACTTCTGCTATTACCCAATAATGTAACATGTAAAATCTCAACTTTTCCCAACTACAGAAATTTTTCTTATGGTCAAATACCTTGAACACTGAAAAACTTTTTTTTTTAATGTATTTAGTATAGGGCCTAAAGGGTCTTACTATGTATATCTGACTCATAGTGATCCTCCCGTTCCCAGCCTCCCAAGAGCTGGGATTATGGCTGTGTGCCACTACTCCCAGGCTAACACTGACAAACTTTAGCCAAAGTTCCTTGGACGTTTTTAAAAACATATTGTTAGAATTTAAAACCATGTGTGTGCACATATAGTGCTGGAAATCAAACCCAGGCCTTTGAGCATGTTAGACAAATGTGTTAGCACTAAGTAATACACACAGCCCTTTTTTCTTTTTGAGATAGGATCTGTTATGTAGTCCAGGCTGGTCTTGAACTCACTATCATAGCCCAGGCTGGCCTTGAACTTCTGGCGATCCTCCTGTCTCAGCCTTGAGAGTGCAGGGATTACAGGCATGCATCACCATGCTCACCCTAAAACATTTATTTTTATAACATATATAGTATAAAGTGTGCTGCACGTACTATTCAATTCCTTATATTCTTATCTACTAGATCTAATTCTAGAAATATTCAAGTGCTTTATTATCACAGCTCTATCACATTTCCCATATTATTTTTGCTTTATACATTTAGCTACTTATTTACACAAGCTTATGACTATTAGGTTCCTATAAAATATGCTTTTTTATCATAGCAGCAGCCACTTACCTAGTTCTATTCTGAATCATCTATTATTATAATTACTGATTGATTGATTGATTGATTGATCTTTTTGAGACAGTGTCTTGCTATGCAGTTCAGGCTGGCCTTGAGCTCACTTTGTAACTTAGGCTGGTCTCAAACTCACAATGATCCTCCTGCCTCAGCCTCCGGAGTGCTGGAATTACAGGTATGCACCATCATGCCCAGTTAACTACTGACTTTTATTATTGTTATTGCTTGCTTTCATGGTCCTTAAATCTTTCTCTACTTCTTCATTTTTATCCTTCTTTATCAAGTTTCAAAGTTTCTTCTATACGATACCTATTTAGGCTATACTTCTTAACCTAATCCGACAGTGTTTTAATGGCCATATGTAATCTATACCTATTTATTAGACTAACTGCTATAGTGATATGATTCCTTTCAACCAAACTTTTAAATCAACCCTAAATGTGGAGAAATTTGCAGGCAATAAAGCTACCTCACATGTAATTTGGTAATGTTTGATAAATGTATACACACATGTGATCCTGCTCACACAGGATCTAAAACACTTCCATCACCCCCAAAAGTTCCCTCACATCCTGTTCCAGGTAATCTCTCCCTTTGAGGCAGGTAATCTTCTGCCTCACTGAATATATTTCTAGCACTACAGAACTTCGGAGTGTGTCTGAATACCATATGTCTCAAAACTTGGCTCTTTCACGCTGCTCATTGGTGTCTTAATATATAAATATATACTACACCTCTGTGTTACCATGGGCTGAACTTATAGCCTTCATACTGAGGTATATCCCCAGTCCTTTTTATTTTGATACATCACATACATAAATTTCCTAGGCTGGGCTCAAATTGGAATCCTCTTGTCTCAGCCTCCCAGAGTGCTGGAATTATAGGTGTATGTATGGTACCACACCTGGCTACTGCCAACTTCTTTATCCATGTTCTCAATGATTACTTGAACTACTAATTATAGGCTCTCTCTCTCTCTCTCTCTCTCTCTCTCTCTCTCTCTCTCACACACACACACACACACACACACACAAACTGGGCTAGGGGTTTAGCTCAGGGTGCAGCACAAGGGCCTGAACAAATGCGAGGTTCTGAATTTGATTCCTGGTATCACCCCACTAAGGCCCTCGAAAAAAATCAAATAAAGCTGATAAGACATATAGTATACAAGTCCCTGTATGAACATGTACATACATTTATCTTACATTTATCAGACAAATATATAAACTGAAATCTCTGGGTCAAAGTATAAATATGCACTTAATTTTTTAAGAAACTACAAACTATTTCCTAAGTGGTTATATCATCCTGAACTTCTATGTAATGGTGAGAATTCCGCATACTCCACATTGATGCCCACACTTGGTATAATCAGATTTTCTATAGGCCAGTACAGTATGTGTTGTACTAGCTCATGGTTTAAGTTTATACTTCCCTGGTAACTGAAGATTCTGAGCATCTTTCAAATGTTGATAAATCATTTGCATGTATTATCTTACAACAAATTATTCTTATCTTTGTCCTTTAGGGGGGTGGCATTTGTCATTTGCCTTCTTAGTTACAGGATTTTTCATATGTCCTAGATGCTAGTACTTTATCAGATACGTATGTGTGTGTGTAGATGGATATTTTTTGAAGAGGGGAAATCAAACTGAGGACTTAGCACTTGCCAGGCAGACACTGTGTTACTGAGCTATATCTTCGGCCCTGATATTTTTGTTTCTAGCACGAAGGACTGAATCCAAGGTCATTCACACATGTTAGGTAAATGTCCTACCATGGAAGTATATCCTCAGCCTTTTTAAAAAATTTTCTACCATGGAAGTATATCCTCAGCCTTTTTAAAAAATTTTGACACAGATGTCACTAAATTACCCAGGGTGGTCTTGAACTTATGATTCTTCTGCTTCAGTCTTTCAAGTAGCTGGGGATATAGGTGAGCACCACACTGCCTTATTGCATAGCATTTTGCAAATATTCTCTTATCTTTCTAACTTTTAACAATGACTTTTGGGGGAGAGGTTCAAGTTTTGAAGCCAATTTTTTTTCATTTTTTCTCAGTCTTTTCTGAGGTTTAAAATTCTTTACAATTTGTATAGTTTAGTTCTTACATTTAAATCTTTAGTTTCATTTGGATTGAGTTTTGTACATGGTATAAAGCAGAGACCAAGATTAACCTATTTTCTGTATGAACATCCACGTACTTGTTGAAAACATCATCTTTTCCAGCAGCCAAGTTCGATGTCCAATGTGTTGAGAAGGTGAATGAGACTGGGCATGGTGGCATGCACCTGTAATCCCAGTGCTTGGGAGGCTAAAAACAGGAGAATTAGAGTCCAATCTACATAGTGAGACCCTATATCCAATTTACATAGTGAGAACCTATAGACCCTGTCCTAAATACAAAAGAAAGAAAGAAAGAAAGAAAGAAAGAAAGAAAGATCTTTTCCTTACAATTTTATATTTTAAAAAATCACCATGATTATGTGGTTATGCATAGTTCTGGACTTTGTTCTGTTCTTTTGGTGTATATGTTTATCTTTATGATGGTACAATATTTGGAGTGCTCTGGTTTTATAGATGGTCTTGAAACAAAGTAATATAACTTCTTTAAACCTTATTTTTCCCAAGATTATTTAGGTTAATTGGATAGTATAGGTCCTTTGTAATCCCTTATACCAATGGTGGTGCAGTGTGCTATTTGTACCATTGTAAGCTCTAACACATTTTCCATCACTGCCATATATATATATATATATATATATATATATATATATATATATTTTTTTTTTGTTGTTGTTGTTGTTGTTGTTGTTGTTAAAGAAAAACAATAAAAACAACAGTAAGAAATTTCAAAACAAGACCGTAGAAGATTCACAATGGTTAGCATTATTATCTCCAAAGTACTTGCTCATATTATAAGATATAGGCATGAAAAAGTGATCAAACAATATAGACATAAATCTCTCTTTTTAATGAATAGCAATTAGTAGTATAACTATCTGTTTGTTTGGTTTTTTGAGCTGGGGATTGAACTCAGGCCCTCAAGCGCTTATTCTACTGAGCTATCTCCCCAGCCCCAATAGTATAACTATCTTAACTATTGTCCTATATAATTTAGAATCAGTGTGTCAAAATATACAATTAAAAAATTGCAGGGATTTTGACATGGATTGTATTTAACTGTGATAAATTTGGAGATGATAATATCCTTATAGTCTACAGTTATAACATAGTCCTCCACTTATCTATATAAATTCATCTTTCAGCAACATTCTATGTAAAAGTCTTACATATCTTTTGTCCCTAAATACTTTGATTTTAAAAATATGATGCTTTTGTTTTAATTTTATTTTCTGCTCATTGCTAATAGAAATAGAACTTACTATAGAATATCTTGTGTCCTGAATCGATGATATATAGAACTTAATAGTTTCAGAAGGTGTTTTTTAAGATTCATGATTTTCTACCTACTTTATGTGATCTGCAAAAAGCTTTACTTCTCCTACTTCCCCAGTCTAGGTTACTTTTGTTCATTCTTTTTGCACTTGCTAGAGTAAACTCAGCTTTTCACAATTAAGTATTAGCTACAGGCATTCTATCAGCAGTTCTCAACCTGTGAGTCAGGACCCCAGCAGGGGTCAAACAACCAAAACACAGGGGTTGCCTAAAGCTATTCCAGATCATAATTGTAGCAAAATTACAGTTTTGAGGTAGCCGCCAAAAATTTTTTTTGGTTTGGGGTCACTGCAACATGAGGAACTGTATTGCGGGGTCACGGCATTAGAAAAGTTGAGAACCACTGCTATAGTCTTGATCAGCATCAAAATGTTCTATAAATATGCTGAGCATTTTTGCCATAAATGCCTGAAACATTTTGTAAAAGCACTTTTCTCAGTCCAAGAACAAATGCCTGAGAACTTGGAGGAATGATTATGCAAGCTCCAGAATGTAAAAGAAACAGGGATCAGAATCTGGAGTTTTGATACCTAAAAACAGGTGAGTTTACCAGCTCCAGAAGAAAATTAAAATTCACTTTGCATTGAATAAAGCTGGATCTTCCCTATTTGGTTAATTCTAATGCCAATATCTTTTGAAAACCTTATCAACATACTCAGAAACACTTTATTATCTGGTTCTCATTCATTCATTCATTCATTCATTCATTCATTCAATCTACCTGTCCCTCCCTCCAGTGTTGAGGATTGAACCCAGGGCCTCATACATGCTACACAAATATTCTGCCACTGAGCTACAACCCTGCCCCCAACAGATCCTGGCTTCATTTAATTGTTTTTTAATTTACCTTTACTGTTCCAGGTGGTTACTACAACATTAACGTAGTATAATAATCTATTTGCTAATAACATTTTACTAGCTTGAGTGTGAAAACTTCCATTGAAGTCCATTAACCACACACAAATATCTTTAGTATTAGTCTTATATTTTTATCCCAGTTATCAAATTTGGCTACTAAAACTCCAAAAGAAAATTAATCAAACCTAGTACTTTATCCCTATTTCTGCTTTCCCAATTGTTTCTTCTTCCTTCCTAACCATCTGGACCTCCTTTACCATTTCCTTTTTGTTTAAAGGACTTTTTATAGTCAATCTTTAAAAGTAACAGTGAGGCCGGGGAGAGAGCACAGTGGCACAACTGCCTGCCTGGCAAGTGCAAGGTTCCGAGCTAGATCCCTGGTCCCACTAAATAAATAAATAAAGTAAGTAAGTAAATAAGTAAGTAAGTAACATTTTTCTAACTTTCCACCATCTAACAATGTTTTTATTTCATTTAACTCCTGATGGTCTCAACAGATGGAGAATTCAGGACTAGCAGTCCTTTTACTTGTTGAAAAATAATGTGCCACTGCCTTTGACCTCCATGATTTCAAATGACAAACCTGCTATCATCTGAATTGGTACTCCCTGTAGGCAACATATTATTTGTCTATGACTGTTTTTAAGACTTTTTCTTTCCTTTTAGATTTCAAGAGTTTAATCATACTGCATCTTAGACCATATCAGGTTTATTTTCAAGGCTTTCTTAGGTCCTTAGTTATGCTTCTTTTGCCAAATATGGTAAGTTTTCAGCCACTATTTCTTTTAAATACTTTTTCAGCCCCACTTGCCTTTTCCTATCATTCTGAAACTCCAGTTCTATTCATTTTACCTCCTTTGTTATTGCCAGAAAGGTCATTCACTTCTAGATTGTTTTCTATTATTGAAATTGGGTGAATTCTGAGCTTATTGATGGGAATTGAACTCAGGATCCTGTGCTTGCCGGCAGGTGCTTATACCACTGAGCTATCTCCCCAGCCCTACCACTCTGCTACTGAACCAGTTATTGAGGTAGCTACTTGTTTCCTCTACTACTAATGTTTTTCAATTCTAAAATTTTCATTTAGTTCTTTTTAAGTTTACTTCTAATTTGGTTCTAATTAATTTATTTTAGTGCTTTGAGATTTTTTATACTTTTAAAATTTGTTTTATAATAATTTTGAGACATTTTTATAATTAAAAAAACACAGTAATGGAACAAAAAACTCCAAAAAACAAAAAAAGATATCTGAAGATTAATGGAACAGTTCAGAAGATGCAGAAATAACTCTAGACCTAGTAGGCCACTTTACCTTTGACAAAGGTACCAAACACAATGGAAGAAAGCCTCTACAATAAATGGTGCTGGAAAAACTGGCTCTGTATATGCCAAAGATTAAAACTGGACTCATATCATTCACCATGCACTAAATTTGAATAGATCAAAAATCTAAATATTAAAACTTAACCTTAAATCTTTGGGAAGACAGGAAAGGTAAGAGTCTTGAAGACATTGGTGTAGGCAAAGATTTTATGAATAAAACCCTGGTTGTACTATCAGAAAGAATTAATAACTGGCATATCTAATCTTATTTATTTATTTATTCATTCATTCATTCATTCATTTATTGACAGTACCAGGGATTGAACTTAGGACCTTGCACTTGTCAGGCAAGTTCTTATTCTACTGAGCTCTCTCCCTAGCCCGGGATATCTGATCTTATTAAAAACCTTTTGCATAGCCGGGGAGATAGCTCAGGGGCACAAGTGCCTGCCTGCCAAGTGCAAGGTACTGAGTTTGATCACCAGTTCTGGGGAGAGGGTATGCTTTTGCACAGCAAAAGAAACCACCAACAGAGTGAAGCACCAACAGAGTGAACAGGAAACACAACTTTGGGAAAAAAATGTTTGTCAGCTATTTCTCAGACAAAGGGTTACTTATCAAGGACATACAAAAAACTGAAGAAAAAAAAAAAATCAGACCTACCAAATTTAAAGACCCAATCCAGCCGGGCGTGGTGGCGCACTCCTGTAATCCCAGCACTCGGGAGGCTGAGGCAGGAGGATCGGTGTGAGTTCGAGACCAGCCTGGGCTACAAAAGTGAGCTCAGGACCAGCCTCAACTGCATAGCCAGACCCTGTCTCAAAAAAGCAAAAAAACAAAAAACAAAAAACAAAACAAAACAAAAAAATAAAGACCCAATCCAAAAATAGGCATGTGAGATAAATCAACACTTCTCAGATAAAATACAAACTGCAAATAAATACATGAAATAATGTTCAACAACACTGAGAGATTTTATCTCACTCTAGAAAGAATTATAAAAAAAATGAACAAATGCTGACCAGGCTGAGGGAAAAAGGAAACCCTTTTCCACTGATGGTGGGAGTGTGGACTGGTGCAACCACTACGGAAATTGCTGAGGAGGTTCCTCAAAAAACTACGACTAGAGATTCTATTTGACTCAGTCATTTCCCTCATGGATATCTTTCCCAAAGAATTAAAAGCAGTATACTACAGTGATATATGCACACCTATGTTTACAGTGGCATAGTTTAAATAGTCAAGTCTTGGAAATGGTCCAAATGTTCAGCAAACTGAATGGATAAAGATGTGGGGCTTTTATATATTACAGTACAACTCTGCCATAAAGAACTATACACTTGAGACATTTCTAGGAAAATGAATGTATCTTGAGTTCATGCTCTTTAATGTAATAAAGGGGTCATGCATATGTAAGTACTGCATTGTTCCTCTAGTGTGTAAATAAGGACCAAAATGTGTAATAGGTACTGTGAAATAGGAAGAAAATGTTCCAATTAAAGATAGGAAAAGGAAAAGAATAAAAACAGGAAAACGGGGAGTGGAAAGAGAGGGAGGGAAGGAGAGAGGGGAGAGGAAAGGAGGATGGGAGGAAGAGAGGGAGGGAAGGAAAACATGGAAATAAGGCTTTTGTAAATGGGAAGGGAGAGGGGAATGGGAAAAAAAAGTTGTATCTTCTACAGGCACAAATTACCTATGATGAATGTGATCTATATATATATAGTACCAATAAAATAAAATATGATTGGAAAAAATTTCTTCCAAGATAATTTTGAAGCACTTTTTATGATTTTTTAAATCCTCATCAGAAAATTACATTACTGAGAGATAGCTCAGTGGCTCAAGTGCCTGCCTAGCAAGCATAAGGTCCTGAGTTCAATCCAAGGTACCCAACATCACCCCCTGCCAACAAAAAAAAATCACAAATTTGGGCTGGGGATCTAGCTAAGTGGAATAGTGCTGGCCTGGCAAGCGTAAGTCATGAGTTCAGTTCCCAGTATTGGGGGAAAAAAAAATTACAACATCAGATTCACCTTGCACTGGTATCTGTTGGTTGTCTTTTCTTATTTATAGTTTATTTCAATTTATGATTTTCTTTGTTGTCGGTATGACAATGTGATTGTTAATTCTGATGTCAAGTTGACTTGAGGAAGGACCACTAAGATCAGTGATGTGCCAGTAGATGACTAACACGCAGACCAGCAAGATGAAGAGGGGTAGACCAAGGGGGCTGTGGGTGGAAACAACCAATAGGCTTCTAGCATGAACAGAATGAAAAAGAGAAAGGAAGAAGTGTTCTCTTTTTGGAAGAGCTCCGGTCTTCACCACTGCCTGTGTACCCTGGTCTCCAGTTTCTTTACCCTTTTAGGAGAGACTCTTCATACTCACAAAAAGTCAGACACAGACTCACCCAGGTGGCTTTACACAAGCTTCCCAGCCTTCAGTGGACTACTATTAGATCTTGCAGCTTTCCAACATGCTGACAGCCATTTTAGAGTCCTCCACTTCTAACCATGCAGTTGGACACTATGACCTTTCCTCTTGTGATCCTACAAGCCTATCTAATAAATTTCTTTGTGTAGTTATACATATATTAATTTTGTCCCTGTACAGAACCCTATATTTTACTATATCTCAAATATCTTTCTATTGTGTTGAGTTGCTTGCATAAGCTATTAAATCTTTTAGTTTAGCAGGTAGCCGCTACTTTTAGTATGTGGTTCTTGATCTTCTCTGGGTTATTGTTTTAATGGTGAGTTATTTTCCAGAGCCTGTGTTACTTAGTCTACTTTGTCTATCTGGTGCCACTGGATTCCCAGTGGTCTCTGCCAAAGCCACCTGAGCAGGTAAATGAGTTTCCCCAAACTAAGATATCAGGTATCTCTTAGTGAGAAATGCGTAACCCCAAGCTTGCTCCAGCCCCTGCCAGCTTCTCTAATGCTCAGTGTCTCTTGAGTGGAAAGCCGACCCTTAAGAGCAACCACACTCAGTATGTGAGTGAGACCACCCAGAGCCTGCCTGAAACTGGACCCAGCAACCAGGCCCAGTACATGAGTGAGACTGCCCAGGGGCCACCAGAAACTCATTCAATCCATGTACCAGGCCCAGCATGTGAGTGAGACTGCCTGGGGCCTGCATGAAACTCAATGGACCCAGCAACCAGGCCCAGCGTGTGAGAGAGATCACCCGGGGCCCTCCAGAAATTCATTCAACTGTGCAACTAGGCCCAGAATATGCATGAAACTTCATCCATCAGACAGGCCCAGTGTGGAAAACTGCAACAGAACTCCTCACAGAGAGGCTAGAGACAAGATCACCCAGCTGATCCAGGAACAGAACATCTTACCAGAGTGGCACACCAAGTTCACCTCCAAGAGGTGCAGCACAAAGAAGGGAGCACAGCAGCCAGACCCAGACCACACCCACCTGGACAAGTTTTAACTTGGTAGATCCAGATCTGGTGCTAAGGTAAGAACTCTACCAAAGCTTTACACCAAAGGTCAGAAGGCAGAGCTATACAAAATGACAAAGAGAAGGGGCAAAATGTGCTCTTAGGCCCTGAACCCACCCAGAACAAATAAATACAGGAGACAACAGCATAGAAGACATTGGAAATCACATGCCTGAAATCTCTTAAAATAATAGCATCTGAAGTAAAGAAGCAACTGCAGAAAGGAATAGAAATCAGATCAGAAATAATTTCTGAAATAACAAAAGAAATGGTAACTATAATGAAAGAAATACTAAATGCTTCTAAAGAAGACACTGATAAAAAAAAAAAAATAGAGAATAGAAAAATGATGGAATCCCTGAATGAGCAACACAGGAAAGTAACAGAAAGCATGAAGCAGATTCAAAGTACTGTCTATACAGGAAACTAAAACCTTAATCACAAGCTGGCAAAACCATTTCAATGAAAGTGAAAAGTCTTTTTACTTTAAGGTCTTTCAGACCTTAAAGACACCATTGCAGCTAGAGAAAAGTTAGGAAAAGATCTCTTAGTAACAACTAGGATGCAGGAAAAAATAATTCGACATCTGCAAGATGATGCAAAGATGGACAACATAAGACTAATAGGTATCAATGAGAAAGAAGGAATCAACACAAATGATATAAGAATATGAACAGAATTAATAGCAGAAACTTCCCAAATATAGGGAAACTATTTGACATTTCAGTAACTGAAGCATATAGAACTCCAAATAATATCAACCCAATTAAAACCACACCCAGACATAATAATCAAGATCCCAAAAATTCAGCACAGGGACAGTATACTAAAAGCTGCTAGAGAAAAGAAGCAGATCACATTTAAAGGAAAACCCATCAGAATAACAGCAGATTTCTCTTTACAAACCATCCAGTCAAGAAAAACATGGAACAAAGTACTTCAAGTCTTACAAGAAAACAAGTTCCCACCCAGACTGATATACTCTACAAAACTCTCTTTCAAGTTTAATGGAGAAGTGAAATATTTCCAGGACAAAGAACAACTAAATAATTTCATCATGACAAAGCCAACCCTACGCAGTTTATTAAAAGATATTCTAGAGAGGGATCAAAATGACCACAACTCCACGAAAGAGAATGGAAAGAACCCATCAAATAGGGAAAACAAACATAGGAGAAAAAGAGGTATACAACAGCAGTCATTCAGTTATTGTTTTGTACACAGCAGCAAAATATTTCCATCAGCATATTCTACTAATGGACTTCTCCTGAACTCTATGGGTCATGATTCTGTCTGGGTCTACAGGGTGGATATCAAGGAAATAGCAGTAGCTCAGTCCCACAAGTGACACCTGACCATCAGTAAGTATCATGGACACTGTCCATGTACACGACATACTAGAACTTTGTGCAATATCCTACCCCCAAACTATTAGTAGTGCTGGTCATATATTTGCCATTCCAGTATTTATGTTATGTCTTATACTTAGTAACTCTTTACTGCCACGGAAACTTTTTCCTAGTTGATATTTTTGTATGTATTTACCTATTCAAATACTATGTGAGTACTCTGAATTGATTACAGATTTGTACATATGATATACAACATTCTGGCCTCTAAGTTAGACTCACAATTTGATTTGAATTTTGGGATACTGTTTTGAAATATCTGACTTAATTTTTAACTAATATTTAATTAATTTTCTAAATATTTCTTAATTATAATTTGTTTTATGATTCATACTGTATCTTTGACTTACAATCTACCTAGAATATATGGAATGATATTTTCTCCTAGTATTAGAAACTTTAAAAAGGAAAAAAAAAAAATATATATATATATATATATACACACAAGAGGTAAGATAGATATGTAGCTACTTTCTCTTAGTTCATTGGGAATAAGTTTGTACTAATATTGTTTAGACAATATATCAGGTCTGCATCTTGTCCTCCGAATAACTACTATGAAGACAACAGTATGCATTGTATTCTTTATTATAACAATCTTACTAACTTATTTTGAAATTGTTTCATTGCTATTTTATCTTTTGTCATTGAAATGAATAAAATTTTTTTAAAAAAGAAAAAGAAAAGCCAACCCTTCAGCCCACAAAGAAAAACAAAAGAGGCCACTTGCCATATATAGAGCCCCATGCCAAATCCACTCTCTTGCCTGTGTCCCTGGGTAAGAAAGACAGGATAAGGCCCACATGATCAATGAGACTTCTTGGATCAGGTTATGTTTTGTGGCTGTATCCATTTTACAGGTAGTGTCCACCCTGGTGTTGATGTGCAGAGGAGAGTCTGAAGTACAGTGTATATATATATATGCAGAAGCCTCTCAGGATGGATTGCTTGCTACACCTGGACCTCTTTTGCTATTTCTACTAATCTGTCTTGGTATTTTTCAGTAGAAAAAGGAAGTCTTAAAGAACACACAGACAGGGTGAGGGAAGAGTGTTTTCTCTCATGTAGACAGGGTTAGAGTTAGACTTTGCAACTGGTAATGTCTTCAGGCTCACTTGATGTTTTCAGAGGGACCCCCATTTGATTCAAGAGAGGAATATGTCTACATGGACCATGTTGCTGCCTAGTCAATGGATGAGGGAACACCAAGTCTAGAAGACATTTTTCCTTTGGTTAGGAGAATGGAAGATACTCTGTGGATATGATGTTTCTCAAGTCCTGTGGTCCCCAATCAGCTCATCTTCTTATAACCTTCAAGAGGTCATCTGAAGCAAAGAGAAGCCTAAGATGCAGTGGAAACCCCAGAAATTTAGAAAAGCCTGGAACATGTATTGTCTGAGGAAACCTGCAAGCAGAGAACAAAGCTAGCCATGGGAGCTACAACTATAAGAAGTGCCATGGACTTAGATTCAATAGCCTCCAACGTCACAAGCTTCACTGGTGGCACACTGCAATTGCAAAACCTTTGATTGTATATGTATCTGCTTCCTCTTAGTCCAAAGAGAAGTATATTCTTTCCTTT
>PVJA010020128.1:0-37395 GCA_004027025.1 Myocastor coypus | reverse complement strand
AAAAAAAAAAAAAAAAAAAAAAAAAGCATGTTTTACCTAGTAAGGCTAAATAATTGTCTTATAAAATGCCCAACCTTGATCATGTTGTAAAATGTATTTGCTCTGGAGGATTTTGGACAAAACAAAGTTTAAAATCACTTGGTCTATGCATTGTACAAATGTGACCTCTGAGGACTATCCCAGTGCACACTGCTAGTTCCTGAACAACTTACACCCATGTCTTGCAACTGTAGCAGCGGTTTTGGGCTGTGCAGTGGTTGGGTTCAGCAATCACATTAGGGGATACACAAGAAGACTTCAGATTGATGAGAGCCTTCAGAGTGTCCTGCACTGCCTGGACAAGGGGAAAGACCTAACTCCTTGGAACTGAGCTTGTGATCCATCTCCCCTGGAATTCTGGGCAATTTGTGGAGGGAGAATTCAAAAGGTTTCTTATTCAGTGCACTTGCAGCAAAGAGGATGTAATATCAATATACTTAGCTCATTCAAAAGTTGATATGAGGTACCACAGGTTGTCTTACAGAGTTCTGTAGGATAGAAACCAGTATCTTCTGCCTGTAATCCCAGCACTCGAGAGGCTGAGGCAGGAGGATCAGTGCGAGTTTGAGACCAGCCTGGGCTACAAATGTGAGCTCAAGGCCAGCCTGACCTGCATAGTGAGACCTTGTCTCAAAAAGGCAATAAATAAATAAATAAATAAATAAATAAATAAATAAATAAATTTTAAAAAGAAAGAAAAAAAAGAGTAATGTTGATTGAATGTGTTAATGTTTAATTGTTTCATCAATCTTATATACCTATATCTATTAATCTAAACTGATCTGATGATGAAAGTATGTAATATAACCATTGTTAAATTTAAACAAAAAAAAAATTTAAATTAAAAAAAAAAGAAACCAGGATCTTCCAAACTGTCCCAAGTAATATTTTTTCCTAATGAAGGACCTTCCAGAGTAAAAGGTGTCAAAGACAGTGGCAAAGAACTCTATAGTTAAGTACCTAAGGAACATCACAGGGAGAACTAGACCAATGGTTCAGTGACTACTTCAGGTATGGTTTCTGTGGTATGATGTACATGGGATTCCTGCTGTTACAAATTATCTTCAGTTCTCTGCTATTAATTCTGTACTAGGATTAAGATGGAACAGTCTCTTTTGGGTTTTTGTATTGGCAAGTCCAAACAAGAAACTGTTTAATGGAACAAAATTTTCCTCATTCCGATATACCATAGGGAATAGAACTGGTACTGGTTATGACAGCTTAGGATTTAGCGCCCAAGTAGCTACTGAGAATACTGATAACCAATGGAATGAGTAGGAAATCAGTTTTGCAAAAACTGCACAGAGACAAGAGGTGGAGGGTTTTATTGTTGGACATTTTAGTCTCAGGTATGTTTAAATACAAGTGAAGCCTGATCTCTAACAGGTCCCCAGATTGTCCCATGAATATTGGGAAGCCAAGCATAGTACTACAAAAACAACTTTTTAAAAAATATTGATCATGATGGTTTTGAAACATGTGCTAAAATATTTGGGACATACATGATGAGAGCTTAATGCTGGAGGACGATTGCAAGTTTGAATCAAACCTTGGCAAGTTAGTAACTTAATAAGAATATTTTTTTTTAAAGAGGAAGACTTTGGTGGCTGTGGATGTACCTCCATGTGAGGGCCCTAGGTTTAATCTTCAGCAACACACACAGAGATGGGTGTTGTGCCTGTCAACCGAACCTATGCCAGCCTAGCTGATAC
Organism: Myocastor coypus; assembly: GCA_004027025.1. NCBI lineage: Eukaryota > Metazoa > Chordata > Mammalia > Rodentia > Myocastoridae > Myocastor > Myocastor coypus. Next base: position 35,644 of record PVJA010020128.1, on the reverse strand, counting down.
ACTGTTACCCATAGAATAGAGTAGAGTGGTGCTAGATAGCTTGAAGACAAAGTTCACAAAGGTGAAGCACTGGCCAAATAGCTCAGCAGCTACAAGCCAGTGCAGGGGCCAGGGGTCCAATCCCCAGGCCTGCAGTTCTGGCGCCACCCTTGGGGCATGCTAAGATGGGTGTGGTGGCACATACCTGTAAGCCTAGCTCTTGGGAGGCTGTAAATAGGTGTGTCACTACCGATCAAGTAGTTAGACCCTGAGCACCCTGTAGACCCTTCCCTAAACAAAGAAAAAAGTTTACAAAGGCCGAACAGTTTCTCCTACTGGCTCTCTGGAGGATTGTTCTGGGGAAGTTAGTTAACTGTAAGAAATCCTAGCACTACCATGCTGGAAAGGCCATGTAAAAGTGTCCCCAGCTACTGCCTAGACAGACTCCAGGTTCATAGCTGACATTTTCTGTCCACCATCAGAACCAACTTGGACTCACAGCCCAGTCCAGTCATCAGATGATCGCAGCCCAGCATGGTTTGGTTTGATTTCAACTGCACGAAAGATCACAAGAAAACATTTCTCAAATTCCTAGCGCGTAAGCACATAAGCAGAGATGAAGTGGCTATTTTAAGCTGCTGTTTTGTGGTAGTTTCCTACAGTGTTATCAATATAAAACAAAGTTATTGTGATGAATAAGTCCACAGTAATGGGAACAACCATTTGTACAATGTGCAACAGCCTTGCCAGGCTGTAAGGCCTGCAAGGAAAGTCAGGTCTGCTGTAGTCTCTTTATCGTGAGGTACAGCTCAGAAAGGGAGATAAGTCAATCAGTAAGCAAACAATGTCCCATATGACATTGGTCCAGGTTCAAGGGCTCCAATATCAGTGTACCACAACTTACTCTGGGTCACACATATACATAATACATACAATTAAAGTTGTTGCCAATACTTAAAAAGATACTCAAGTTTGTTGATAGTATGAAATGTCATAAGACAGTACAACTAGAAGGTCAGAAGCTAGATGAAAGAGAAGGGCTCACTGCTACCATTGTATGAGGGTCTGATGTTGAAGTTTACAGAAGTTAAGAGTTAAGGTGTGGCAGGTTTAGAAACTGATGTCAGTTTTGCTTTTCTGACAAGCTCATTCCAGAAACTAAACTGGCATCCTCTGCATGATTATTTGTATCTAAATATCCCCCCAAACCGCATGCACTGAGAGGTAGGATGGTTCACAGACTCCTAGATCTTGGGTATAAGATACTAAGATTAGGGTTGTGTGCCCCTAATCTTAAAATTAGCCCACTGATTGGAATTAGAGTAGTTCTGTGTGGGGCTGAATGGATTTACACAAAACAGAAGCTTCACCCTAGGTGTGGGTTGCCCTACCCAAAAGACTTGAAGCCTGCTTGGGATAAAAAGGAGAAAAGCAGTTCACTCCTGCTGCTTACTGCTGTTTGCCTTTTGCCTGCCACCCCATGAACTGTTTCTCTTCTAGATGCCTCTCTGCTATGTCACACTGCCTTTAGGGTACCTGACTATGACTGAACACCTGCACACTATGAGTTAAAATAAACCCTTTGTCTTTTAACTTGAGGTGTTGGGCATTTTGTCTCAGCAGTAAAAAAAAAAAAAGTAAGACTTCTGGGTATAGAGTAGACAATTGCTCCACCCACATCTCTGGACAAGATGGAAAAATTCATGACTAATCTAATCTAGAGTGACTAAGAACACAGCCAGTAATTGTCCAGGAAGAAGCCAGGAACATAAGGTCAAGGAGGGCATCTTACCTGGTGCTGCTGTGTTAGCTTTGCTGGCTTCTTGGCAGAGATGCCTGTGACCCTATCTCCAAGGGCACATTTCTCAGGCAGGAAGGAACTGTCTGCTCCATGGTGACCTTACCAGCTACCTTGCCAACACTTCACTTCTTGCCTCTGGGTATACCCCCTAACTTCCCAGGGCCTTGTCCTCTATTGGCTGAGACTGTAGAAAGATAGCTAAAGACAAGCCCTGCTGTCCATTTGGTTCAAAAGTTTAAGAACCTTCCCTGAGAGTGGCAGTGCTGCCGCTCCCTTCCTCCTGACCTCTTCTGCCAGTGGCTTTCACCTGTTCAGAAGATCCAGCAACCAGGGCAACAAATGCACTGAGCAACCTGGCACAGGAAGCAATCCTCAATTTCTTCTAGAAAGCCAGTGTTCTCATGCCATTCTCACTTGGAAGGGGAAAAAGCCACCTTTTCTACCGGAGGAAGTAACTTCTAATCCAGTCTCACAGTTTCCAACAAATTTCTTCGGCCATTTTTGTGTAGGCTGAGGAGTTTGCTTGAAATCCAAGCCACCTAAGATGTGTGTTGTCTCCCATCCAAGTACTAACTCAGGCTTTCACAGAAAGCAAATTGGCCAAACAATGGCCCTGACTCATCCAGATGGCTGACACTGACAAAAGTTTTACAAAATGCTGTACATGGTTTCAAGGTAAATCCTGAGGGGATTTAGCTGACCTTGTCAGATACAAAAGTTATGTTTTTTTGTTACATAGGTCTTGCTTTAACTTGGTCTTCACCATCTAGCGGAAAAGTCTAACCGTAAGCTCAAGTCAACAACTTCCAACATTGTGAGTTCTGCTGATAACCTACTACTATTATGGACTATTGGACTATGTATACAACTACTTTCTCTTAGTTCAGTGGGAAGAAATATTTGTACCAATAATGTCTAGAAAAGATATCATGTATGCATCTTCTACTCTGAACAGGTACTATGAAGACAACAATATGCAATGTATTAATTATCGTAACTGTCTTACCTGTTTTGAAACTATCTCATTATTATTTCTTTCTCATTAAAATTAGTAATTTTTTTTAAAGATGTGTGTTGCTTGAGTGTAGATTCTGCATAGCATTTATTACCTACTAGGTATCTTTCCAAGGCAATCAGAAAGATTCTGTGCAATAGTCTCTTGTGTGTACCTTAGTCACTGTTTGTCACCATCTGCCTTCCCTTCCATACTGTGGCCTCCCTGCAGCCAGGAACATGTCTAGCATCTTAGCACACCTTAAGCCCTGAGTATGCATTTTAGTGAACAGAATCAACTCAACATTGAGATTTCTTTTACCCTGAAAACTTTTAGTGTCAGATTCTACATCAATGAGAGTTTGTGATGCAGATTCTGAGAATTAATCACCTGGGAAGTCCTGAGTTTGTTTAACAGCTGAATTGGGAGAAATCTATGTATAGGAAAGTGAAAGAGTGGACCTGTGCTTTAGACAGAACCAGAGAAGGCAGCTTCCTCTGATCTCTTTCTCAGTGTCTCATTGTTGCAAGAGATTCGTTTCATTCCCTGAGCCTGAGGAAAGAAGCAATTCTTTTTTTAAGAATTATTTTATTTTATTTTATTTTATTTCTTGTTTCAGAACTTTTGTTTGTTTATTTATTAATTTTCATGGCCGGCTCAGCCTGCCCTGAGGGCAGGGCTGGCACAGCATGTGGTGCTCGGGATCGAACCGAGGTCCCTGCAGCTTCCCAAGCTTTCCCAAGCAGACGCTTTAGACCACTGAGCCATCCCGCTGGGCCCCAAGAAGCAATTTTCTAACAGGAATTTCTCTTTTTGTTTTTGTGAAATGTGATCAATAAAAGCAGCCTGCAACCGGGCAGAGAGAAGTCACTCTGCCTGTGTGCATGCAGGTTTAAGTGGCCCCGTAGCAACAAATGTGTGGTCGTGTGGCTTCAAATGGCCAAATGTAGACCAGGAAAGTACAATACAACTGAAGACCTTGCAGAGGCAGGCTCAGAAAGGGTCCAGGTGTTGCCTTTAAATATTCATGAACCTGCCAATTAGCATATATTTTTCGAGAAGAGCTTGACAATTATTACTAACGCACACAGTTTATACTCAGCAATATCATCTGTAAATTGGAATTGCTCATAAAAAATCGTTGGGAAAATGGCACAGGATGTTTATTACAGGGTATTAAGCAATATATTAGTTAATACACTGGGATATCATGTTGTAGTTTGTTGTCACATTGCAGTTAATTAATCACGGAAATATTCATGGTATACTCGATGAAAAGGCACAGTTTAAAACAGTACTCCACTATCACATTTTCTGAGTTCTAGAAACAAATGTTAATAATATTGGTTGCAGTCAGGCACTTATGCCATTGAGCTATTGTCCTGACCCTAACAATGTTGGTTGCAGAAAGCAAGGATTATGGTGGTTTTACTTTGATTTCTATACTTTTCTGTTGTCTTTATTTTTTTTCCAGAAGTTGTGTACCACTTTTGCCATCAAAAAATACTAAATAATATTTTTAAAAAGACATACAATACCAGTGAGCAACTGACTTACCATTTATGACTGCTGACAGTATGAATGAGACTTTAAAGAGGTTTACTAGAAGTAGGAGGATTAAAACTTCATTCTGAAGAGTAAAACATTTTGGAGTTCAATTTATATTGATTGTATATATGTGTGTTCACTTCCAGGAGGGTCTGGGTAGGACTCAGAGGGATGATTTTGGGGTCCATGTCTGCGGCTTCGCCCTTCCTCTGGCATTTTCCCCTACTGGGCTTACCTACCACCATGGACTAAGCAGCTTACTCTGCCACAATGGCTTTGCTTTGGACCTGCTCGCCCAGGCTTGAATTGCCTTAAAATACAAGCCAAATCAGGGACATAGGATATAGCTCAGTGGCACAAGCAGTTCCCTGGCAAGTAAAAGGTCCTGAGTTCAATTCATGGCATTCATACACAAAAAATGCAAGCCAAATTAATCCTTTGTAATTCAACTTGTGTGTGCTAATATTGTGTCCAGCAGAGAGAAAGCTTACAAAAGTGGGATTAGGGAGGGAAAAACTACAATGCATTTTCCATGACTATGATATCAATGGAGAGGTTCCAAGATGAATATGTGGCAGTGTTATAGTGTGTTGATCAGTAGTTATTCATATATCACCGTGCTTAAGAACTTGAGCTCTTAAATTTTAAATTGCAACTCTTTTATTTACCAGCAATGAGAACTTGACAAATTCTTTAATCTCTCTCAGTTGTCACCTCAGTACGAAGATAATAATACTAATACAATCCACCACAGGACAGCTTTGAACAGCAAGTAAATTAAGACATAAAAGCACTAAAAACACAATGTGGCAGGTAGTAACAGCCCAATATAATATTGCTACCATTACTATGACAAACAAATCTCTGTATACACTGCAGTGGGAAGCCACAGCCTAAGAGTCAGAAAGCCTAAGCCCATAGCTTTGTAGGAGTGAGGTGTGGACCAAACACCTGGCTGCTCAGGAATGCACTCTCAAGGACAGGAATGATGCTGTTTATCTCCTCTTCTTCAGAACACTGGGGAGTTGCAAATGGAACTCAACTGTTGAACATTCAGCCCAATAAGGATAGGCTGAGATCGCTCACTCTTCTAATGTGAATATAGTTTGCAAGACTCTCCTCTGCATAGGGTTATTCCTGGTGTAGCTAGAATAGTATTAGGTATAAGAGAGGTGATTGTTGGTTGGTTATTTTTATTTTACTTTAATTAATTACTTTATTTATTTGAGTAATCCATCTCATGACCTTGTGCTTGCCAGGCAGGCACTGTGCTGCTTACCTACATTTGCAGCCATGTTGGTTAGTTTTAAGCAATAGCTTTTACACTCTTGTTATCTGCTTGGGCCAAACATTAGCTCACCTGTAAGATTTAATGATAGTAAAAGCATGTTCAAAGTCTTCTCCACTGTTTATTTTATTTTTTAAATACCCCTCACTTTATTTTTTATTTTTTAAAATGTCATTTATTTATTTATTATTTATTTTGTGGCCAGCTCAACCTGCCCTGTGGATGGGGCTGGCACAACATGTGGTGCCAGGGATCGAACTGTGGTCCCTGTGATTGTCTAAGCGCGCCTAAGCAGGCGCTTTAGACCTCTCAGCTATCTTGCCAACCCCTCCCCTGTTTATATCCTGATAAAACCTCTCAGTAATATTTAAGTGAGCAATTGAAAAGTGAGGTTAAATTAATTTCTGTCCATAGGTGCAGTGGGATTTTTTTTTTAGGAGCAAAAATAGATATTTACAGGAAAAATAAGAAGTGTGGTTGAGTTTCTAACAGGAAGTACACTCCTGTTCCACAAAGAGAGATGTTATGAGAGGAGCAAACTAAGACTACTCAATATTCTTATAGCTATAAGATAAACCAAGTTAATGTAATAAAAATTTCATAAGTAAGCCCAGAGAAGGCAAATTGTGTTCGAGGAAATAAGACCAGACAAATTTGTTCACTAGGGAAAAAGTACTCATAGATGTTACTAGAAGGATTATGAGTAGAGCAGACAGCCCAAATGGGAATTTCAGAAGGAAATCTGAAGTCATGTGGAGCATGCTGTATTCAGATATTCTACGCAAGAAGCCAGAATCCAGAGAGACTTCCGCGTCCTCGTCACACCACAAGTGGAGAGAAGTCGGGAAATGAGCACACCCCACATCACACTTTCTCTGCTCCCCATACACCACAAGATGCCACCTTCTTACAATACAGGAGGGAGCTTAGTAGCTCTCTCCATCACTAGGCTGATGGAATTTTTACTTAGTCCACAATTTTGCATACAAATGTTTAAGCCTTCCTTAAAACAAGAAAGTTGCTTTCCTTTCTGTAGAAAAAAAAAAAAAAAAAAAGGTGAAACACACGTTGTTCACTTACTAATTGTCCACGTTTGAGTATTTGGATTGTCTTTGCTTAGAAAAGAGCCTATCTTCAATGACTTCACTCCATCTACCTGTCTCCTTTCTGGAGCATAGGCAGGTATTCACTCCATGAGATGGAACAGGAAGAGCCTTGAATAAATTGATGGACATGGACTCTAGAAGAATTGTTTAGTGGATTCTAAGTTTTAATATGCCCCAAATGAACAGGAAATTGAGCTAAACTTTCTCAACTTCTGTGGAACACCTAAGGTACTATCTTGTGTCTCTGTACATGTGCTTGTTGCCCATAATTTTGAGATTCGTACTACTATAGAGATAGAGTCAATTTGCCCAGCCTTCAAATCTGGACAGCAGAAGGTAATGGAAGTAACTGTGTGCTGCTTCTTAGCCATGGCTTTACAATATCTGTGTTTCTGGATGGTCTCCTGAGTCTCTGCTATCACCATGACAACAATCTTGGGCTGACTTGAAGGGAAGAGATGTAAATGGGACAGAGGTGAGTCATCCGTTCATCCCAGCTAGACCAGTCCAGATCAGCTGATAGGCAGCCTGACATTCAGTTCAGGAATGACTGCTGCCAAGGACCCCAGCTGGCTACAGTGGTGTGAATAACCACTGAGGTTGTGTGTTGTGGTCTGTTACACTGCTAAAAATAGGTATGACCACAGATAACTGATATATTACCTCTCTCTGCTGGATTCTGCAGCAGCTAACCTCTCAACCATCTGGGAGAGATATGCTGCTATATCCACCTTCAGATGAGGATGCAGATACTGTGCCATTAGGTAATTATTCCAAATTTGCAAATAGATTAGGAACTTAGAGCGTTTAGGTGTTTCAAGGGCAGCATAGATGAATTAGGAGAATATGAAGGATAACACATATATGAATGACTGCGATATGACTAAATGGGTTAAACTCCCAACTCTCCCATTTAACAGCTTCAGAACGTATCTCAAGTTTCCTAGCCTTTCCAGGGCTCACCATTCATTTGTGTGAAATAACAACTTTATCATTTGTCCTGATGCGATGATGATTGCAAAGTTCTGTGCTAAGTAATGCAAATTCAGTCATGACCAAAATTGAAAAGGCCTGAGAGCAGGACTCAGTCTGATTTAGTGGAATAGCATCATGAGCTTGAGAAAAAGGGGAGGCTTGAAAAAAAACCAACTCATTTCCAGAAACAAACAAACAAAAAACTAGAACTTACTTTCTAAAACTTTCTCACTACATCTCTCTCTTTGAGTTTAGAACTAAAGAGTAATGGCAAGTTGTGTAGTCTCCAAACCAAGAAGACCAACATCCAACCACCTCAGTGTCTCCATTCTAGATGGCTCATTTGTGGGAGGAGAAAGACAAATTCCCATTCCCTGGGGATAGCACAACAAAATCACTAGAACTGATTAGTGTGGCTTTTGCTTTTCTGGACAAAGCTCATGAGCACTTATATCAACACAGAAATCAATAACAAGATTCTTGATGTGCTGTCAGGCATTTCAGAAATCCATCCTACAATGCTGCCATGAATTTTGGGAAGGAAACCCCAATTAAATTGTTCTTTTGCACTACAGGGATGGAACTTCAAAATGCAAACATCTTCAGTTCGAAGAATTTCAAATGCATTTTGAAGCCATGAACTCATTTTAAAGCCATGAAGTCAGGTATATCAATTAGGGTAGAACAAATGTTTTCTGTTATTGTGTTTGTTTCTGGTAAAATAGCATAAAATGGAAAACCAACTCTTCCTATAGAAGAGACAGCTAGCTCTGCACCAAAATGTACTCTATCTATTCTGGGATGTACTGTTTAGCTTTGTTTGTTTATTTATTTTTATGGCTGGTTCAGCCTGCCCTGAGGGAACGACTGGAGCAGCATGTGGTGCCAGGGATCGATCTGCGGTCCCTGCAGCCACCTGCAGGCGCTTTAGACCACTGAGCCATCCTGCCAGGCCCCTGTACCGTTTAGCTTTAAAGCAGCTGCTCAGAAAGAGAATGTAAGCTTAAAATATATAGCAGACATTTAATTTTTTAAAATGTATAAACTATAAGACAAACTGTCATTAATTCCCTTCCAAGTGTATATATCCAAAGTACTTGTCACTTTTTGAAGCAATCATGAAAGTCTTATTTTATAAGTGTGTCCAGCTGTATTGTGTTTCCTCAATGTCCTGAACCTATTCAAACTACTTACTTTCCATAGTCTCATAGTTAAATTACCTATGAGAATGAGTCAGAAGTTGCTCTGTGTCAGTCCCAGGGAAAAAGCTAGATGAGGATACCCTGTAGTCTTCATGTGCCTATCTTCCCATTGGATGGCACTTGGAAGTAGTGTTGATGATGATGATTCTTTTTATTGTAATTTAAATATTAACCATGTTTTTTTAAAATCAGACAGAGTCTATTTCCCACAACCCACTGCACCTAGTGGAGTCACAGGATAAGTTTCTGCCAATAGACTGTGAGTAGAATTGATGTGCTCATTTCTGACTACAGTGTTATCTATAGTCTCTTTTCTTGTCAGTGTCTAAATTTCAGAATACTCTGAAAGCCTTGTAGGAGACAGAAACACAATGAGGAAAATAAGCTTCTGGCATATTTCCCAGAAGGTTCACCTTCTGACCAATAATGCCACTATCTCACTATTCTATGAGTGAGAATAAATGTCTATTTTTTTGGACCACTGATACTTGAAGGCTTATTTGGTAGAGCAGTTAATGTCACCTCAAATGATACAAAATTGCCTCCACAAATCATCAATTGCCCCATTCAAGAAACAGTCTCTAAATTTTGAGAGACTCATTCCTCAAAGAATTAGTTCTATAATAAAGTATAGAATTCATGCTTGGTTGATTAGAATTCCTGGAATAAAATTTTTCCTGAAATAGTTATCCATAAAGGTATAAATTAAGGACTCTTAAGAATAATATGGAGAAGCTGGGTATGGTGGCCTATGCCTGTAATCACAGCACTTGGGAGGCTGAAGCAGGAGGATCATGGCAAGTTTGAGACCAGCATGGGCTACAAAGTGAGCTCAAGACCATCCTGAGCTATGTAATGAGAAATAGTCTCAAAAAGACAAAAACAAACAAACAACCCCCCAAAACAGCAATAACAAAAAAGAGTAGTGTGGGGAGAATCTTGAGATTTAACACAAAAGCTCAGAGTTTTTCTTTGTTTCATAGTCCGAGGAATTGAACCTAGGGCCTTCACACTGGACCAATATTCCTAGCCCTTTCCTTAATGTTGTATCTTTTGAAACAAGGCTTCACCAAGTCACTAAGTTGTCCCAACTGGGCTGGACCTTACTTTGCTCCTGCCTCAGCCTCCCAGAGGGCTGGGATTACAGGCACAGGCCACCAGGTCTGGGTGAGGGCCCAATTATTAAATGAAGAAGGATCAACCTGCCTCCAACCTTTCTTCATATCAAGTACGTCTTTTGTTTATTGCAGCCATCAGCATTGCTGAAAAAATTTTAATAAGCTTGGTCTCTTAAAAGCCGCTTAAATTTCAGGAGCACTATTTTCTTACAGGAGTCTTGTGTCATGTGATATTTTTGCATCAACAGAGTTGCCTCCTGCAAGGGTTTATCAAGCTTCGTGAGCTAATCCTTCAAAGCCTACAGAAATTGCAAACTTTATCCTAGAAATCTGATTTGGTGGCCGCTGCTGAACCTCCTGAGTTGAATGTTTGTCACCACACAATGTTTTCCTTGTAGTGAGCCCATCCTCATCAGGAGCTGCTGGTTTTGGAGCAAGAAGCAAATGAACACGGAGGCCCAGAAGCCTTTCCTGACTCATGCTAGGTCTTTAACATGGAAGAATCTAATGCCAACTTTGCATTTTTATGCCAACGAAGAATTCATCAAAGACCATGATTTCTAATCAGAAATTTTTCATAATGAGAGATCAACTCTAACATCTTCAGGCATCAGACTGGATACCCAAGGCATTCAATAGGCCAGTTTTGGCTGCAGGTTCAAATGACTCAGGAAGCTCTCTGAAATGTTACACATGAGTGGAATCTATCAACAGGAGAACAAATAAATAAAGTATGGCCCGTGACACAATATTATACCATACTGAAATGAAAACAAAGGAACTTTAACAGCATCTGACAACAAGTACCGATTTCATAAGCTCAATATTGAGCAAAAGAAGCCAGATGTCATGGTTTGTATGTAGTTGTCCACCTCATGCAGTATGGGCTGACTTCTAGAGTTTGTGATTAACTCATGATCCAGTGCTGGAATTATGGATGTGAGTGCTACATCCAGCCTGGGGCAGATAGCCTGAATGCAGCATAAGAGAGACAGACTTGCTCTCCATTGCCATTGTTGCTGCTATTTGTCCAAATGCTCTTGTTTTCCTGTCTTCTGCCACCATGAATGGCTGCTCTCTTCCATGTGCCACTCTGCCTTGGAGCCAGCCAAGTATAAACTAAAACCTCCATTAACTTTGAGCTAAATAAACCTCTCCTTCCTTCCTTTAGAATATCGGATATTTGTCTCAGCAACAAGAGAAGAGTAACTGAGACACAAGGCAAAAGATTATTCTGTGATGTCTGAGTCTCTTGATATGGAGTTGAAAAACAAGTCAAGTTGCCCAGTGCTGTGGCATGCACCTGTACACTGGGTTGTTGACCGAGATGCGAGGGTCACTTGAGCCCAGAAATCCAAGGTCAAGCAAAACACTAGGCTCAGTACCTATGTTACACTGGCAGTCAGAGTAACAGTTATCTTTTAAGGTATAAGAAGGCTCTTGGAGAACTGGTAATGAACTGGAGCTCTGCGTTCCAAGTACATTTTGCTTATAAAAATAAAAATCAAGCCATTTATGCATGTGTGTGTGTGTGTGTGTGTGTGTGTGTGCATGTACATGTCAGTATCTGGTGAGATCTACTTTAATTTGGAGCCAAAGTTTTTTCCTAATTGCTACCCTCTGGACAGTTGCTTCAACACAGAAAATTGATAGATGATAGATAGATAGATGGATAGATAGACAGATAGATAGAATCATGTATATAATCATGAAGTCTAACAGAAACTATTAAATATATTTACATATGTGCATACATCATATATAATATATACTTCTATATAACATATATAGTATGTGTTATATATGTAATAAAAATGCTTTTAAAGGGATCTATGAAAAAGATCTCAAAATTCAGAGATTCCATATAATGAATTATAGTTTTGTTTGTTTGTTTGTTTTTGCTACCAGGGATTAAGTCAGGACCTCATGCTTTCTTGCAAGCCAGATGCTTAAGCCACTGACCTATCTTCTCAAGCCATGAATTATAGTTTGAACACCTGTTTGAATTCTATTATGGATTTTGTCACAAGGCAATGAGTAAAATCAGTCAAGTTCAAACTGTCTTTCAGAACTGAGTTTGAACTGATGTATTTGGATTGGCCTCCTTCTCTCCTTCCGTTTCACATGTTTCTATTTTTATTATGTGCAAACAATTTTTTTAATTTTATTTATTTTTTCTTGTTTCAGAACTTTTGTTTGTTTGTTCGTTTGTTTGTTTGTTTGTTTTTATGGCTAGCTCAGCCTGCCCTGAGGGCAGAGCTGGCACAGCATGTGGTGCTGGGGATCGAACCGCGGTCCCTGCAGCCGCCTAAGCTTTGCTAAGCAGGCTCTTTAGACCACTGAGCCATCCTGCCAGGCCCTGCAAACAATTTTTTAAAGTGGTAGTCAAGGTTCAGGGGTCGTTGTAGCTCCATAGATAATGCAGGAATGTTGTGAGTTATGAGATAAATAGTTGGTTTTAGTCCCTTCTTCCTGCCAAGCAGCTCTAAAGTCATGAGACCCTCTGGATTGATGATCATTTGTGACTCTGTGGAGCAATCTTTTGTGTACTAATGAAATGATCAGCGACTGGAAGCTTAATGATGGACAATTCTCCCAGGAAAGACCTAGGGGATTAGAAATTGAAGTAGGGAACTTAGGCCTCATCCTTTGACCTTCAAAGAGAGGAAGGGCCAAGAATTGAGTTGCTCTCTGATGGCCAACTAGTTAAGCCAAGCCTAAATAATGAAGCATCCTTCAAAATCCAGAAGATCTGGTTTCTAAGAGTTTCTAGGTAGCCTAACAGGTGAAGGGTCCTAGAGACTGGGGTCTCTGGAGAAGGCCTGGAAGCTCTGAGCATCTTTTCCCATGTCTTGTACAGTACATCTCTTCCATGTAGCTATCTGTCTATATTCTTTATTACATCATTTTCTGAAGCTAATAAATATGTCTGCCTGAGTACTATAAATATTTCCAGCAAATTGATCAAATCCAAAGAAATGGATAGTGGGGGCATTGATTTATAGTGAGTTGGTGGAAAGTATAGGTAATAACCTAGGATTGGTCAGTGGCATCTCCAGTCCAGGGATGACCTTTGAGACTGAGCCTGAGGGTTCTAAGAGTCTCTCCAGGGAGAAAGAATCAAGACTGAGCCGAGTTAGAGCAGACCCAGCTGCTGTCCACTGGAGGACAGATTGGTTGCTGATGGGGAGAAATTCACATATATTTTGGTGAACAACAGAAAAATGTTCCTTGTTGAAGTGGCTGTACAAGAGCAAAGGTTAGAACAAGTGCTGTGTTTTTTCATCTGTCATAGACGTCTGAGAGATCTGGGTTGATGATGTTAAGCAGTTCTGGCTATCACATGCTCAAAAAGAGTAAATGCTGTGCTTCAAAAGTGATGTCCAAAATCTCAAAAGGGATGAGAGGCAAGGAAGGCTTGGTCCTACATTCACTGCTTCCTTTATGTTCTCACTTGATTCATGTGCAGTGATTTCAGGATGATGAGGAATCTTGCTTGTCAGCTTGATTAGATGGAGAAACACCAAGGCAATCAGAAGACACCCTCTGGGTGTGTCCAGGTGGTCACAGAGGCATCCATCTGGACCCCAGGCCCTTCCTCTCTGTTTCTCATTCTTCTCCTCTGCTTGCTGTCTCCCATGAAGAACACAAATTTCCTCCATTGTGACTAAGGACTGAAACATAAATGCAATGAAAAAAAATATACTTTTTCTATTTTAAGGAATTTAAAATGCCAACTACCATAGCCAACATCTCCATCAGCACCCTGATATACCCAACACTAATAGCATAGTATTGCTGGCATTATTACTCATAATAAGTTAGCCCCAAACTTAGCAGTTTGAATTATTTTCTTTTGCTCTTCATTTTATAGCCTAATGGTCCAGGTGGGCAATTCTCATTTGGTACCATGGGTACCTACTTCTCACAACTTGGCAAGATACATGGAGGGGGCATTTTTGTAATGACAGGAAAATGTTCACTGAAAGCCATCTTCAGAGGAAATATAGAGACTTCTCATTGCCTTAAGTCACCACACCCATGTGTTCAGATGAGCAAGGGCTTTTATAGGAAGCAAGATGGGAGAAGGAGAATGCAGGGAGACAACAGACAAGAAGTTCCCATGCAGTTTCACCTCTACCCCTTAGTTTCTTCTGTCCTGTGTAAAAACCAGAGTCTGATCTCCTGGGACCAACATCTGCATATCCCTTCCTGACAGAACTTTCATTTTTTCAGTCTTTTACTCTAAGCTGAGTGGAAGTTTAGAGAAGCAGCTTGCCTGTAAAGGAAGAAAAAATTCTCAAGATCACAAGTTCAAGCCCAACCCAGCTAACTTATGACTTCTGGAGACTCTCTCAAAAAATAAAAAGGTCTTGGAATGTAACAGGGTGGAGAGGCCCTCTGCTCATACCCAGTATAAAACTCAAATCTTGAAGTACATTTTATTTATTTATTTATTTATTTATTTTCTTTTTAAGCGCATTTTACCTTCTTGGTAACACTGAGAATCTGTTAAAAAGTGGCCATCACTCAGTAGCTAGGTTCCAATCATCCATAGCATCGGCTGGCCTGGACAGGCAAGGCGTGCATCCAGGGCTGCCAGCATGTGGTGGGTGGGGTGTCAGATGGCACAGCTGGGCTGATGACTGTGGCATCACCTGTATCCCCCAGCATGCTGGCCTCAGGGCAGCTGATTTCCAACACGGTGCCCACCTTCCCCTTTCCCCCCAGTGAGGGGAAGGGAGCCAGGGCGCCTGCCTTATCAGGAGTCACACAACATTGCTTCTGTTGCATTGCATTGTTTACAATCAGCTCAGATGCCCACCTGAGTTTGAGAGGAAGGGCTTACACCCACCACCCACCGGGAGCCACATCAAACAACGTTCAGCCACTTTATGAAATGACCATGGTGCACGGGCGGTGCAGCAGCCAAGTTAAATAGAACAGACTTCTTTCCTCGTTGCTGTATTTCACTCTAAAATGTTCTCCCAAAGGCTTACTGTGTTCATCACGCATTCTGAAAGAGACTGGATCATCCATAGAGAAGGGCAGTCGCTGCCACTGAGTGGGTTGCTAGAAGGTGGTGTCCAGCCAGCCAGGAGAGGCTGTTACTTGAGAGAGCACATTCCTGGCCCTGACTCCTCCCTTCTATCTGTGCTTACCATGAGCATCTTCTCTACGCCAGGCACTTCCTCAGTGCCATTCCACCTCAGAGCCAGCCAGCTGTGGAACAAACTCACTGGAAACCCACTGGAGCCATGTAATGCTCCATCTTTAATGGTGGCTATTGTGTATTTTGTCCCAGTAACAAAAGAGCTGATAAAAAAAAAAAAAAGAAAAAGAAAAAAGGAGCTGGGGAGATGGCTCCGAGGCACAAGTGCCTGCTGGGCAAGTGCAAGGTCATGAGTTTGAACCCCGGTCCCACAAAAAAAATAAAAAATAAAAAAAGAGCTGATAGACATCCTCATAATCATATGCCCTGGAGCCTTCACCCAGAATCTTTCATGTGGTCATGAGAATCCAAGAAGTCAACTAGTGAAATCACTTTACTGGACTTATTATCCACAAACACCTAAGATGGTCCTGTTTCTTTCTTTCTTTTTTTTCTTTGTCTTTCTTTTTTTTTTTGAGACAGGGTCTTGCTATGCAGTTCAGGCTGGCCTTGAACTCACCCAGGCCAGTCTCAAACTCGCACCAATCTTCCTGCCCTCAGCCTCCCGAGTGCTGGGATTACAGGCATGCGCCACCACGCCCGGCAGGTCCCGTTTCTTTTGAGGAGCTTGATCCCCTACTTCTGTGACAGGGACCTGATTATATTTCCTGTCCTTATGAAGCATGGGAACCTAAAGAACTCAGTCACTTGCCTGTGAAGTTACAGGGCCAAACTTGGAATTTATATTATTTGTTAAGTTCAACATTTAAAATGTATCTCTGACAGTTGTGGGTTTCTGTCATTTGGAAACATTCTCTGAAAGAAGTAAACAGATGCTCTGGAAATGAGACTATCACATCTTACCTTCGTCACCGTGTTCTGGGTTGTTTTGACCCATTTGTTGAAACCATGAACTGAAATACAATGGGCCCATTATATTCATGAGTACAACATCTACAGATTCAACCAATGGGGAGATTAAAAATATTGTAAAAACAACTTTATCTGTACTGAATCTGTCCAGACTCCTTTTTTTATTTATGGCCAGCTCATCCTGCCCTACAGGTGGGGCTGATATGGCATAGGGTTTTGGGGATTGAACCACAGTCCCTGTGTTTTGCCTAAGCTTACCTAAGCAGGTGCTTTAGACCACTGAGCTATCTCTTCAGGCCCTCAGACTACTTTTCTTGTCATTACCCCCCACACAATACAGCATAACAACCATTTACATAATATTTACATTGTGTTACTTGTTAAAAGTAAACTAGAGATGACTTAAAGTGTCTGGGAGGATGTGCATGGGCAAATGCAAAGTCTATACTATAATTTATGAAGGATCTGAGTGCCTAGGGATTTTCATGCCCACAAGCCGCCCTGGAACAAATCCTAATAGATACTGAAACAGGGCTCTATCTGCTGCTATTTCGATCAAAGAAAAGGAAATAAGTGATTTTTTTTGAAGGGCAGTGGAAGCAGACACCCGAGAAGGAAGGAAATGGTACTCTGGGTGCAGAATATCTTTATCAATTGCCTGGCTGAAAGAACTGAGGATTAATAAGGATTAGAGTGGTAAGCAAAATGAAGCTAGATGGTGTTTCTAAGGACTCAAGGGACCAGACTAGAATTCAGTATGATCCAGGGCAAATTAAAAAGACAGCTTGTTAGAAATGAGATAAAAGCAGCGGGAACAAACGCTGGATGACTCATCGCAGTGAAAGCCCACATCGCAGCAAAAGGACAAGTATGACTAGATACAGCCATCGTCGACGTTGGCCCAGGGCCGGAGCCTCAGGAGAGAGCGGCAGGAGGCAGGGTGGATTTCAGGAAGGCAGGCTGAGTGGAAAGATGGAAGACGTGGGACCGGCAGGATGCCTCAGTGGTCTAAAGCACCTGCTTAGGAAAGCTTGGGCGGCTACAGGGACTGCGGTTCAATCCCCGGCACCACATGCTGTGCCAGCACTGCCCTCAGGGCAGGCTGAGCCAGCCATAAAAATAAATAAACAAACAAACAAAAGTTCTGAAACAAGAAAAAAAATAAAATTCTTTTTAAAAAATTTTAAAAAAGAAAGATGGAAGACGTTTGCGTAACGTACGGAGGATTTGTCTGACCTCACTCTCAAACTGAGCGAGCTCTGCTTGCACTACGTCCTCAAAGCTCCTTCCTTTCATGGCTTTTAGCACTGTTGTAATTTTTCATCTTTAATCTGGTATGATGTGATGACGTGATCAATGCTGTCTTCCAACCCACTTGCCAGTCCTGTAACAACAGTTTCTGGATCTGAGTCTGTCCCATGCTCAGTACTTGCCACATACATAATTCGTAGCTCATGTTTCTCCAATATTTTAAATAATATTAGGATGAAAATGATGTCCATCGGGATTGGTAGACGTTACAGTCCATTGAATGAATTTATCTCATTACCTGCTTTTATATTACCTGTAAACTAAACATAGCTTTATATCTTTATGAGACTGAAAAATATCAAAGCCAAAAGTACTTTGTTTTGAAATGTGAATTATGGGAAACTTAAGTTTTAGTGCCAAAAAAGTTTTTCTGGAATACAGCCTATTTGTCTACCTGTCACCTATGTCTCTGTCCTTGCTCAGCACCATTGTGAAGTAGTTGCTTGCAGGAAACACCATGTGGCCCACAAAATTCTACTGTCTGGCCTTTTACAGAAAAAAAAAACAAAACAAAAAAAAAAAACTGATTGTTAGTTCTTCATATAGGCAATGTGGTTTCTATCATCACTGAAGACCCATCAACTAATGAAGAGTTTGTTCCTAAGGTTTTGGCTAAAACTTAATAGTTCAAGTGACTGCTTTGGTTCCCCACTGAAATCTAGAATAGGTACTATTTGTTCATATGATAAAGAATACTTGGTGGGAGAGAGTGAGAGAGAGGGAGGGAAGAGGGAGAGAGAGAGAGAAGGAACAAGAAGAGAAGAGAAAAGAGGAGAGGAGAGGAAAAGAGAGGACAGGAGAGGGGAGGGGAGGGGAGGGCTGGGGAGGGGAGGGCAGGGAAGGGGAGGAGAGAGATGCTGCTCATGTTTGTAGGATAGGGATAGTGAATACTGAATGAATACATTAATATTAAAATGAGTAGGGGATTGGTTGAACTATGAACTTTGGAGATTTATGGAGCAATATTCAAAGCTCAGTTGTATAAGTTTAGGCAGAACAGTTCTTTGACTTTCAACTAACCTTTCTGTAAATTACAAATATAATTATCTTCCTTATGGGGTGCTGTAGTATTCAATTTAGATGTAATAAATACCTTCTGAGCAGGCTTGCGCCTCCCAGAATCTTCTGTTTGAAGAATGTTCTCCCGCCGCCAAGGGTATTCTGTAGAGAAGTTTCTATCTTCTCTCCTTGGTTCACAATTAATTGGCTGAAGTGAGGATCATTGGCCCAAGCTCTGTCATAGGCCAGCTGAACTTTTTTCTGCTGAAATAATATCATTCTTGAAACATATAGACTCTGCTTAAACTCTGAAGAATGTGCTCTGGAGCCATTTGCCTGGACCACACACACACACACACACACACACACACACACACACACTAATTTTGGGAGAGAACAGAACAAGCCCATAGCCAGGTCTTTGCACAGAGAGAATGAACTGAGTCCTTCCTGTGCGATGAGAGTGCTCCTGGGCTGTTGTGTAGCCAGCTAGCCCTTCCAGCTCAGGACTTCAGTCAAAAGTCTCATCTCCTGCCCACAAAGCCAAGCTTGCTCCACCTCTGAGCTATCTATGTACAATCTCTCATGGACCTACATCCTTTTAGGGTAAGCTACAGCAGCAGGGCAGGTAAGAGGTTCCCCTGTATTGAGTTACTTCTTGTAACATGAGCTGAGGATTCTTTGTTTTAATCCGCGAGCATCGAGTATTGGAGGGAGGCCACACTCACTGAAAAAAAAAAAAAAAAAACAGAATCTGGAGGCTTCAGCACCATGTCCGGGGACTCCCAGGTGGGACATTGCCGGCAACATGCTGCTGCACACTGAGCTTCGGCTGTGAGTACGGCTCACAGAGCAATGACCAGACTGCCTGCACCCTGAGATCCAAGCACCTCCTACATCTGTGCAGAAATAAGACACAAGTGGGGATCTGAGATCGGCAGGGAAGGGCCCAGGGATGTCTTTTGCTATGGACTCGGCAGACCTGGCAGTTTGAGGAAGTCCCCAGTGCCATCAACTTTCTAGTGCCTGCTTCCTCTCCCTTGGGTGTAACCTACCTACATTTTTGTCCTTAGTTTCAGGAGATATGTATGCATAAGTCTTTATTTTAAAACTAGCTCTCATGGATTTCAGTCTCTTATGATAACCATGCCTGTGCTGAAGCACTATGTCCACTGTAATTGTTCATAACACAATGGTTGTTAAGTTAAAAAGTATTATTAAGGCCATAGAGGTAGCTCCGCATCTTAAGGGCCTGTCTGGCAAGCACAAGGTCATGAGTTCAATCCCTGGTATATATATTTAAAAAGTATTACTGGATAGGATTATGTTGTGGAAGCCAAAAACTGCACACTTTGGTCCAGGCACACTGGAGTTTAAAGGCATACAGTGGCATGATACCTGGTGCTTGCTTCAAAACAACCCCCACATAAACATTTTTTAAAAAAGATATGTCAATTTTTAATAAAGTAGAAATAAGTATTTACTGTTGAGTAAATATATCCAAGAGGCATGTGAATACCTCAGGCTCCCACAGGACATGACATTCTTTTGTTAGGGTTGAATAGTCGTCCTCATACCTTGTTGAAGAGATAGTGGTCAAAAACATTATTTAAGAGAAAAGAAGAGAAAAAAGAAGAAATGGAGAGACTGAAAACCTTTTGTTAATTGTTAAATTTATGTGATGGTTCTATGGAAGCTCATGGTACTACTGACTCCACTTTATGTGTTTTCCTTTGGGTGGGGTACTGGAAATCGAACTCAAGACCTCACACTTGCCAGTCAGACAATGCACCCCTAAGTTATATCTCTGGCTTTTATAGTTTTATCTCTGGATATAACTAGAGATATGTCTCTGGTTATATCTTTCCACTTTTATGTACATTGGGAAATTTTTGTAATAAAAGAACTATATTAACATTATTTTGGGGCTGGGGAGATAGCTCAGTGCACTAAGCACCTACTTAGGCAGGCACAAGGACTGGAGTCCAATCCCTGGCAACACATGCTGCACTGGACCTGCCCCTGAGTGCACTGAACTAGTGACAGAGTCCAGGCATGGTGGCACACATACCTATGATTCCAGTGCTGAGTAGGCTAAAAGCAGGAGGGTCTCTATAAGTCTGAGCTGCATAGTGAGACTGTACCAAATGCATTAAAAAGAGGATTATTTTAGAGAAAATTAAGTTTTAAGAATATTAAATTGCTGAGATAAAGGCTCTAAAAATGGTTTCATTACTCAGCCTGCAAAAAATGCTTTAAATCACTTTATTCTTTTGAAAATTTGTATGTATGTATATATCTTAGATTATGTGGAGTATCCCAAGGACAGGAAAAATGGATCCAGAAATTTCATTATTCTTACCCCCAAAACACAAAACTTTTCAGCTCTCTTATCCCATGTTAGAAATTTAATCACTTCTTTCCAAAGGAAGAGCAATGGGGCTGGGGAGATAGCTCTGTGGCATAAGTGCCTGCCTGGCAAGTGCAAGGTCGTGAGTTTGAACCCCAGTCCCACCAAAAAAAAAAAAAAAAGAGCAAAATACCCTCCTTCTGGAACATTTGGAAAATTGTAAACAATCCCGAATATGTAAAAAAAAAAAAAAAAAAAAAAAATTGCTACCTCCTTGAACCTTATAGCAGGGCGGACAGAACAGTCATGTGACGGAGTTCCTCTTTTTTAATATAGTACAGCAACGGCAATGAGTCCGCTGGTGCACTCTGTTCTCAGACTCAAGTTATGCCAGAGATTCTGTTCTTCTGCAGGCAGCAAATCAGCTGCTGGACCCCATCACCAGCTGGTCTCTCTCCACAGGCACACCTAACCTCCTGTGAGTCGGCCAGAAGTCTAGTTGCTCATCAAGCTGGGGTCCACTTACTTTGAATGAAGAAACAAAGACCAGATATGGCCTGGGCTGAATGAGACGCAGCACAGGTTTGAGACCAAGAAAGGGAAATATAGGGTGGAAGGAGAAGAAAACAAAAGCTTCAGCAAACTACGCACAGAGCTGGGAAAGGTCCGAGTCTTCCATGTCTTGGCTCTCGATGTTTCAGAAGGAGGAGCTGCTCCATCCGCATGAGGAATAGAGGCGCCCCAGTGGTTGCAGAAAAGACACACAGAGGACAGGAGAAGAGCTGTGGTGCCTCCTGCATCATTTTATTCCCCCTCCTCATGGCTGTGGTCACTCAGGCTGAAGAGCTGAGAATAACTTGGAGTGGAAGCAAGGGTGGTTCCCGGGAGCAAGCATGGCAGCACATGCTTACAACCCCAGCCCTCTGGGTGGCTGAGGCAAGAGGTTCACCAACCTGGACAACTGTCTTGTTTCCTTTCTCATTGGTGAGCCAAAGCATCGACACCCACAGCTGAGAGGATGAGAAGCTTATTTGGGGGTCACAATTTCTGTTCCCAGCTAGCTGGCTCCAAGGCAGGGTGGCATAACAGAGAGGCATCACAGAGGGCAAACAGCTCAGGGCGTGAAAGCAGGAAGCAGAGAGGTCAAAGGAGGAGGGAGGGAGATGGGCCCTGCAAGGCTCCTCCCCCGGTGGCCCACCTGCCACTACCAGGCTTCACCTCCAAACATAACATTTAGCCATAAACTCAGTGGTGCCCTAGTCCTCTGATGAGCATCCTACTCCCTTGATCCAGTCATTCCCCAAAGTCCCCTTCTGACCACCTGGGGCTTTGTGGGGACATCTAGAGCTAAACCATGACAGCAACTGAGCAAGTTCCTGTCACAAAACAAAAAGCTAAAAAGCTTAGGGATGTAGTTCATTGTGAAGGCTTTGGCCTTTTGCACAGCAAGCCAAAAGCACTAGGTTACTGACAATCATCCCAGAGAAAAGACCAAGGTAGTACCAAGAACAGGACAGGCAAACAACGGTCTGCATACTCTCATTCGTCAAGAAAAGAGCCAGCCAAGTGGGAACCTTGCAGGGCCCTGTGCTAGGAAATTCAGCCAGAATGAAGCAGACCAAAGGAATTGAATTTCTCAGAACACAGAGTCCACTGGGAGAATGAGTGATCATGCAGATAAATACATAATTTCTAAGCGTGATTATCAGAAAACCCCACATGTGCAAATGCTCCAGGATCAGTGTTTTGTTCTCAAAGACACTCAACAGCAGGGTAGAACGGACTCCCCACATTAAAATTCCAATTCTATGACTCCTTGCCTGGGTGAGCCAAAGCCAGTTGTTTAACCTCTGGTCTCTCTGCAGAACGGTGAAGGTAGCAATCAAGTAAACACAAGAGGAAGTGCCAGCCGAGCACAAGCTCATCTCTGATGGCTCTATCACCCAGCTCACCTGCCCTCAGGCTTAGGGTTAGATTTGACCAGGAGAGCAGGCCAGGAAGACAGCCATGATTTGGCACCTGTCAAGCTCTGTTTTTGGTGGCCCTCTCTTAGGCCTCTCATTTGTTGTCAAAGCCACCCATGTGTGTCTGGGGTGAACAAAGGAGAAAAGTCCTTTGCTGGTGCCATCACAGCAGCATCTGCTCTTGGTCTGCTACAAGACTTCTCCCTAGAACCCTCCAAGCATCCTTTTCATGTGTACCATGCACTTTCTTTCAGATCCTGCCCAGGACCCCTGGAAAAAAACACATACTTCAACCTGAATAAATGCTCAGTAAGCAAGCTAACATTCCCAACAAGATATTGTTTTAGATTGGCTCTATTACATAGAAAGTTTCCATGAACCCTACACTGAGAACATTGAGAGAAGACAGCTTAATGTCTTCAGACTCTCTAGGAATGCACCAAGGGGCATGAGCAACAACAGCAAAGCACTGATAGAAAGTGGCCTTTAATGTGTGGAAAAGTAATTTTAATCACTAGAAGACTTTGCCCTCTGCACAAAAGACATGGTGCCGGTGTAAGAAGTAGATTTTCATTGGTTTTTTGACAATGGTGAGAAAGAGCAGTTTTTCCAGCAAAGAACCTCAGCCAAACTGGAGGTTCTTATTTCCCTGTTAAAGAACAGAGACTCTCTCCACTGTACACCCTGTGATCTAATCCATTAAGCCCTCTGCTGGCACTGGAAACAACGTTAAGCCTTGGGGTCAGGCCCTCTAGTTTTTATAATCCATGGGAATTTGACGATGATACATTGGTGGGAAGCCTAAAAATTCCTAACATGTAATTGGAGCCCATGAGAGAAATAATTAGGATAGAGTCATGTTCATTTCATCAACTCTTCTGGAAGGCTCTGAATTGCAGAATTCCCTTTGCAGCTCCCTTAGCATGCCCCATTTTGCTAAGTACAAGGAGAGAGCAGCAGAAATGGAAGAAAGTAAAAAGAGACCTATCCAATATATCTATTTTCTTGTACTTGCTGTCAGAGCTCAGGTACAAAAAGAATTCAAGCTGATGGCACAGATGAGTGGTAGGTGGCTGGCCAGATAGTTCAGTGTACTAAAGCACCTGCTTAGGCAGAATCAGGGGCTGGGGTTCATGCCTGTCCCACCCCCAGGGTGCTCTGAGATGGCGATAAAGGCTGGGCATGGTGGTCCACACCTGCAATCCCAGCACTTGGAGGCTAAAAACAGGAGAACAAGCCTGATCTGTATAGTGAGATCCTGTAGACCCTGTACTAAAAATACATTTTAAAAAACGAAGGGTAGGACAAAGCACTGGATCTGGCTTCGTTTTCCTGGCCATATCAGCCTTGGCATCATGCCAGAGAGATGGACAGCTGCACCGGCAAGGATCATCTGATCTGCTCCCCTTAAAGGGTCTGTCAGGGGCTGAGGGTCACTTCTAAAAATAAGAGGGTAAGGAAATTTCTTTCGTTTCAGCTGTAATTGGTGTTACACTGTTAGTGGATTAACTTGCAGTGGTGCATGCATGTGTGTGCATGAGTGTGTGTGTGTGTGTGTGTGTGTGTGTGTGTGTGTGTGTGTGGTAGTGGAGATGGAACCTCAGTCCTCTGTTATTTTGGAATCAGGCCTCACTAAGTTACTAAGTTGCCCAGGTTGAGCTCAAACTTCTTGTCATGTCATCTTACTTCAGCCTCCCAGAGTGCTGGGATTACAGATGTGTGACACTGTGACCCTGAGCTGAGAGAATGGACCTCTATGAGTTGTTGGAGAAATGGCTACAAAAGGTTTTTAGCAAAACCTCAAATAAAAACCAAACCTTACTTCTCTTCTTGTTGAGGTCCTAACCCTAATTTTTTTAAAGAATTTTTTATTTTATTTTTTTGTTGTTTCAGAACTTTTGTTTGTTTGTTTATTTATTGTTATGGCCGGCTCAGACTGCCCTGAGGGCAGGGCTGGCACAGCATGTGGTGCTGGGGATCGAACCACGGTCCCTGCAGCCACCTAAGCTTTCCTAAGCAGGTGCTTTAGACCACTGAGCCATCCTGCTGGGCCCCTCCTAACCCTAATCTTTCCAGTGCCATTTACACTGAAAGCAAGCTCAGGGAAGGACTGGTGCAGACACTGATGTGGGCTGGTAGCAGAGAGCTCTGGCTGGGCCCAGAAAAGGACAGAGGGTGTCCCCAACCCTACAAAGATGAAACAAAAGCAAAGCAT
The DNA here is from genome assembly GCA_004027025.1 of Myocastor coypus. Lineage (NCBI taxonomy): Eukaryota > Metazoa > Chordata > Mammalia > Rodentia > Myocastoridae > Myocastor > Myocastor coypus. The sequence goes on along the minus strand of PVJA010020128.1, from coordinate 10,769 downwards.
CACCACATCACATCGTGGCCCATGCCGGTATCTGCTTCACCTCTTCTTTCTTTATACCTAGTAAGACATTGCCTGACTCATTTTTATTCCAACAAATATTGAAAGCCTATTTGGAGTCAGAAAGCAAAGATAATTGAAAGCTGAACTTTACTTTCAAGTCTAACAAATAACAGCTGGCCTACGTGTACACTTAATAAATGTTGCTCAACTCCAATGAAATCAGTATGCAAGTTCTTGTGGTGGAGCAGACCAGCCGGCACATGCACCATAATTTAGCATAACCAGTATGCTGGGGAGCTGCTAGGTCGTGAAGAGCGCAAACTCAGCCCTGAGTCCACGTGCAACAGGACAATTTAGCAAACCACAAAGAGCTGCACACCCATGACCGCAACATTATTGACAGTAGCTGAGACCTGAAATTGATCTCTGTGCCCATCAATGGATAATGGGAGGAAATATGTATATAGCATGCATAGACAGTGGAGTATTATTCAGATATTAAAAGAATGAAATCTTTCCACTTGCACCAAAATAGAAGAAATTAGAAGATGCTATATTACATGAAATAAGCTATATGCCATACATAGAGAAACGCACAGATTACATTTTCTTCCTTATATGTAGAGGTTGAGAAAAAATATTGGCCTGACTATAAAATATGACTAAGAGAGGTTGAGAAATGAGGTGGTGGGGGAACCAAGGGAGGGTGAATTTTATCAGTCCATGCTGTATACATGTAATAATGATATTCACTACCATTCAGATGCACAGTACTTTTTTTTTTTTATTTTAGGAAAGGGTCTATAGGGTGTTCAGGGTTTCCCTACTAGATTGGACTTGTAATGATTCACCTGTTTACAGCCTCCTAAGAGCTGGGGTTTCAGGTACACACCACCACACCTAGACCCAACTGCCTTCTCAGTGTGCCTCAGGGGTGGGGCTGGCACTGCAGGCTTGGGGATTGAACCACTGGCCCCTGTGCCTGCTTGCAGGCACTTCAATCCTGAGATGTTTGGCTGGCCCATGCATAGTACATTTTAAAAATTTCACTACATGATTGATTTGAAGAACTGGTAGGCCTTCCTTATTTCCATCATCTTGAAATTCTACTCCTGGTGAACCGTTTTGGAGGGGAGTATTGTCTTCCTTTAAAGAATTTGGAGTTTTGTGTTTGTTTTCTCATGCTTTAAGCTATATTCTTCTCATTGCTTTTTGGGTTTAGGTGAGATTTTTCCTGGTAACCTTGCACAAGTGTGGCAACTGAGGCCTGTCTTGCTGACTTAAAGGAAATAACTTTTTTAGGAATCTGGTTGGGCTGTCCAGGATAGGCTGCATCTGGAGTATGCCCTTATTTTGCAGGAAAATTTCTTTTCTAATGGCAGAGAGAGAGAGAGAGAGAGAGAGAGAGAGAGAGAGAGAGAGAGAGAGAGAGAGAGAGACAGAGACAGGGACAGAGAGGGACAGAGACAGAGAGACAGAGACAGAGACAGAGACAGAGACAGAGAGAGTGAGAGGCAATCTCAGAGCCTGTGATTTGGGAGCTGGAAGTAGAATCTACGTGAGAGCTTCCTTCTATGGAGTAATTTGGGAGCTGGAAGTAGAATCTACGTGAGAGCTTCCTTCTATGGAGTAATCCTGAGTAATTTAACTGATTATTGTTAAAAAAAAAAAAAAAAAAAAAAAAAACAGAGCTAAGACTCTGAAATAGGAGAGGTTCTCAAGACCACCCCACTTCAGCAACGCCCACGTACTCTGACAGAAATGCTTAGAGTACAGCTCTCCTCCCAGCCAGTTGGCAGCGGCTGGGAAGCTGCCCCATGCCTCCTGCTGACCATATCATTGTGCAGCAGACTTTACTGACAGGCTTGATCGAGTGCCCCAGTTGCAGAGTTTTCTGGAAAGTTCCTATGCAGCATATGCAGATGTGGCCTTAATTCCAAGACACTTATCTACACACAGGCCGAAACCAACAGGCTTAGAAGGAAGAACTAGAGAAATAATTAGTCACCCTATGTTCTTTAAACAATGCAATAGGTTTCTGAGACAGCACTTAAGTATGGCAAGTATGGCAGGAGGCATTCCTTTTACAGTATCTGCTCCAGAGGAATTTATCTTTGGATGTGTGTTTTTCAAGTGTCCTCCATGGTATTTCACTCCCTGGCTTTTTTTTTTTTTTTTTTTTTTTTTTTTTTTTTTTTTTTTTTTTTTTTTTTTTTTTTTTTTTTTTTTTTTTTTTTGCTTGACCTGGACTAATAAATAGTTCCTGCTTCTCACAGCATCCTCTTGGTTTCCTCCACCTGGGGTTGCTTCCCCATTGCCTTGTCTCTAATACTGATTCCTCACCAGCAAGGACATTTCAGGGAAAGGCGAAATTCCCATTCTCATTGTCACACTGCTCTCTTCATCTGAAAGTTAAAAAGCTCTCAGAGTCTCTCTGAGTTCTACTGGTGGAAAACAGTAGAGTTTTCAAAGAAAGAATCCTAGAAAAGGAAAATACTGCTTTAAAAAAAAAAAAAAAAAACTTTGGTTCTTGACCGCAACATGTCCCAACAATTATTGGTTTGAAGTGGAAAGTATTCTGGCTCCCAATTTATGAAGGGGCACTTGGGCTTGGCTCAGCAGGGTGGCCCTTCTGACCCCTGTTGAGTTGGCTCAAGCATCTACAGACTGGTGCTTTTCAAATAGCAAGTCCCATCTATGAGTGAAGACTGGTCTCAAATGGTCTTGCTCTTACATTTCAGGGGTGGCTAACAGTTAGTGGGAGTAATGGAGCAAGACAGCCACCCATTTCTCATTCTTCAGCAGGCTGCCATGGGCTTGTTCACATGACATTTAATAGCCTTCTGAAAGAGAATGAGCCTATAATACTGGCTAAAGCCTTGCAGAAATAGCATCTCACTTCTATTGCATTCAATAAGCTAAAGAAAGGCAAATCCACAATCAGGAATTGGGAAAGCAGAACTCTTTGTGAGAATAGCTGAAAAAGAAGACAGACCTAGGGAGACCAGAGACTTGAGCCATTCTTATATGACTTGGATATGAAATGTATTGGCTATAGAACAGAGAAGACTGACCTAAATGTGTTTGTTTTCTTGACCTATGGACCGCATACTTTAACTTTTGACCCTTCAGGAGAAGTGAGGGGAAGATATAACTCCATCTGCAGCAACATCAGCATCCCAGATGAACCTTGTATGTTTAGCCCCTTGGGAGAAACATCTTTGCTAATGTTCAGAGACCTGTTCTTACCCTATTTCCAACAGATCATAGTTTGTTGCACCCATTCCGGTCCAAAGTGGCCTATCTCTTGGTTTTCTAACAGCCTTTGTGGCCCAACCTGATAGCCTACAGCAGATCAATCAGATTTATTTTAGTTTTGCAAAACTTGAATTCGTAGACAGAACAGCATTGATCCCAAAATCTAGGCACCAAAAGAACTAATTGCTGGGTAGACTTAGATATTGCAGTGTCCTCCTCACACTGCAGGACCATTTCAATGATTAAATATCATGCACTGCTTTTTATTCCATTTTTCAAAATATATACAAGTTTAAAATATAACATAAAGAAGACTGCAACACAAGAAAAATATAAGCTTTCTGCTACCCTCTCATGAAATAACTTAGACATCTTCACTCTTCTGCTTTCCATGTTGTATTACTTTTTTATACATTTTTTAGGGGGAAAGATTTTCAACCCTGCTTTGAAGCATATTAACCTAGGCAGGATGTTCTTTGTTTCGAGATAATATTGGGGTAGCATGACAGATGCTGAGAGCAGTAAAACTGAGGGAGAAAAAAGATAAAAATTCCATAATTGTAAAATAGCACAAACATGGCCTCACTATTGAAGAAAAGGAATTTCAGAGTGGGGACAGAAGAAGCTCCCAGTCAGGAACTTATATTTTGTTTATCTGCTCTTAGAGAGCAGAGGGAAACTCTGGGGAAGGACAGTAGGGCACACTAGAAGAAGAAATTCTTTCTTTGAATTCTGACCTTTCAGCTCCTTTTCCTTTTTCCTTAAAGCCTAGATGTACTATGGGAATGGTAGACTATAATATCTATATACATTTACTTGTTTGAAGCACTGGTAACAAGGACATGATTTTCCCAAGGTCCTAGTCCATTTGGGGCATCGTAACAAACTGCCAGAGACTCGATGGCTTACAAAGACATGTATTTCTCACAGTTTTGGCAGCTGTAAAGTTCAAGGCCAAGTAATGCACAGATTCAGTGCCAAGTGTGGAAGTTCTGTTCCCTGGCTCATAGACACTGCTTTCACCATATCCTCACATGCAGATGGAAGAATCTCACTGCAGTCTCTTTGCTACTGACCCTAATGCCATTCCTGAGGGGTTTGTCCTTTTGATTTCATTGGTTCTCAAAGGCTCCTGGGGTCAATACTTTGTTGGGGTTGGTTTTTAATATATAAAACAATGGGGACAAATACATTCAGTGTTTTGCACCTCTTTACACCCATTTCTGGGTGGATAAAGCAATTGTCTCTTCTGTGCCGTGTTCTCTAACCCATGGCCTCAGTCTGTCCTACACCATCCACAGCTGTGTGAGGACGATTCCTGGTCCCTACAGCAGCTCCCCACCTTAGACAACCACTTCCCACTTTTCACTGCTTCAAGCTTGCTCTGCAGTCTAGCAAATTTGCTTGGCCAATCTGCGATGAAGCCAAGAAGTTGCAGATTTAATATCTCTATGAATAGCCTCAAGCAATGAGAAAACAAGAGTCAGTAGAATAGACCTCTGCTTCTTTGTTTCTCAGAGAACAATACGTCTCTGAAGTACCACAGAAAATTTCCAGTGAGGGGAGCCCGGTTGCCCACAGCTGTAACCTTCTCACTGAGGCATCCCTTTCAGCGGCCCCTGTTCTGTATTTCACATCCTACGCTTCCACTGGTGTTTGCCCATGGTCACCTCCCAAACAAAGTACTGTTATGCTGAGAGTCTTTGGGGTAACCTTAATGGAGATAAGGTTAGGTGGAAAAATATGACCCTTCTCTCCAAGTCCATTAACCCTATCCTAAGACAGTACACCAAGCACGCTAAGATTGCAATAGAAAACAAATATTTTGAGTAAATAAAAAGTCAGATAAAAAAGATCCAGGGAAAAGCCAAATTGCTACAACTCCTACACATCTATTCAACGCCTTTTACAAAACACAAAGGTTTTACTTTTTCTAGACACTTCACTTTCATATATTAAACTCTACATAATAATACTTTGTCATCTGACAGAATGTTGTCAACATAAATGTAAAGCTATGTAATACCGAAAATAATAACAATCTTTCATATCCCATGTTCTCCCATTTTGACAAACATAGGTTTTAATTGTTTGATTGTTTGTTGTCTTTTTGAGACAGGGTCTCACCATGCAGTTCAAGCTGGCCTTGAGCTAACTGTTGTAGCCCAGGCTGGTCTTGAACTCGCACTGATCCTGCTGTCTCAGCCTTCCAAGTGCTGGGATTATAGGCATGTACCACCACACCCTGTCTGTCTTAGTTACTTTTTTACTCGTTACTGGGACAAATACCTGACACTCAAAATGGAGGAAAGAAAGGTTTATTTAGCTCACAGTTTGTGGAGGTTTCAGTCCATATTCGGCTGGCCCGAGACTGAGTGGGACAGGACAAAGTGCATCCTGTTCATGGCGGTGGAACAGCAACAATGGTGACAGAGGCAGCCAACCAAACATAGCAGCAGGGCAATAGTGCGAGTCTGTCTCTCTGTCTCTCTTTAAATTACAGCAGGCTCTCTGCCTTAGCCTATCCACCTCAGGCCACACCTATAATTCCCAGCAGTATTCAGACCCATAATCTCATTAGTACTAAAAAACATAATCCCAGTGACTCATGAGTCAAGTCTCAATATATAGAAGTCCCCACCCCATGATTGCATGAGGCTTTGGGGGGACAACTAGACATAAACCATAATATTCTGCCCCTGGACCCCATAGTCTCATACATATCCCTTTGTACAAAAGACATTTTAGTCCATCTGGAAGAGTTGCCAAACTCCCAACAGTTTCAACATTGCTGAAATGTCCAAATACCAAGTCTCCTCCAAGATCCAAGGCAAACTCTCATCTGTGAGCTCCTGTGCAAAAGAAAAGTTAAACATATCCAACATTCAAAGGCATAAGATAAACATTATGATTCCAAAAGTTGCAAACAACAGGGTAATACAAAACAATGGGACCAACACATGTCCAAAATCCAGCAGGGTAAACATTAAATCCCGTAGTTCCAACTGGAGCATCCAAAACAGTCTACACTGAGTTGTGAGCTCCATGCAGCTCCACTCCTATGGCATTCTTGGTGGTAATTTCCATGGCTTCTCTCTTAGGCTGACTTTGCTCCCTCTTTGCACAGTCCACGTTCCTGGCTTTTCCAAACTTCTGGGGTTTCCACTGAACAGGCTTCTCACACACAACTTTACACACTTCCCTCTCAGGGACACACTGCCTGGCCTCCCAGGCCTTCTTCTGAAATCGAGATGGAAGGCTTCTTAACCTCAGAACTCCTACAATCTGCATACATCTATGTGGATTATTCCAAGAATTGCTGGCAGCTGGAGCAGTAACCAGGTTTCCTGCTCTCTTGGCTGTAGGGGTCAAGGGCCTAGATCGCTGAACACTCTGACCCTGATTCCGAAAAACAAATTCTCCATGCCGTCTCCATTTTGAAACCTGGTTTGGCCGCTGCCGCCATTCTGGCACTTGGGTCTCTGAGGCTTTTTTCTCAAGGCACAGCCTCTCTCCTCTGCAATTCTGGTGCTGTAAAGAGCCAAGAGCTGCCGCCTCCTGTGATGCCCTCAGGCCATCCTTTTGATTCTCTGGTTCCTTCCCGGCAGTGAAGAGCCTTTCAGCTCCATCTTTGCAGTCCACAGCTTTCCTGGTGCTTCCTTTCTGGCCAAATTCACATTTTAAATAGCCCTTCTTGGCTCTTTGCTCTTGATTTTCAACATAAATCTGGCTAAGAGCTGCCAATAACAACCATGCCACTGCCCCAATAGTTCACTGCTTTTCTTGAAAGATTAGTCTAGTCAGTCCTCCATGCCTAATCTCAATCTTAGGCAAAGTCTCTGGGCAGGAGCAAAGTTCCGATAGACTTTCAGCCAATCCATGGCACAAATCATCTGGAGTCCAATGATCAATGCTGTGCCTTTTCCCCACAGAAATCTCAGCCTGGTCTTTACAGGCAGACCTTCTGTCAGGCTTCTGGTCTGAGTTCTGACCAGAATCCCCCCTACAGAACAGCTGAAGCTTTTCCAGCTCTTCACAAGTAGATGACATCTCTGAACCTTTCCTATCTCTTCCCATAAGCCATTTCCAAAAGCCTGTAATCCACATTGCCAGGTATAGCGACAGCAATGACCCCACTTCCCTGGTATCAAATTCTGTCTTAGTTACTTTTTACTCATTGCTGGGACAAATACCTGACACTCAAAATGAAGGAAGGAAAGGTGTATTGAGCTCACAGTTTGTGGAGGTTTCAGTCCATATTCGGCTGGCCCAAGGCTGAGTGGAACAGGGCAAAAGCATCCAGTTCACGGTGGCAGAACAGCAACAGTGGTGACAGAGGCAGCCAACCAAACAGGGCAGCAGAGAGCAACAGTGCGAGTCTGTCTCTCTGTCTCTCTTTAAATTACAGCAGGCTCTCTGCCTTAGCCTATCTGCCTCAGGCCACACCTATAATTCCCAGCAGTATTCAAACCCATAATCTCATTAGTACTTAAACACAATCCCAATGACTCATGAGTCCAGTCTCAATCTATAGAATTCCCCACCCCATGATTACATGAGGCTTGGGGGGGGCAATTAGACATAAGGCATAGCACCATCCTTCATAGGTGATAGTTTTGTCTTCACTTTTTTTTTTTAGAATTTTTTATTTTTTTTTCTTGTTTCAAAACTTTTGTTTATTTATTTATTTATTTTTGTGGCTGGCTCAGCCCACCCTGAGGGCAGGGCTGGTGCAGCATGTGGTGCCGGGGATCGAACCGCAGTCCCTGTAGCCACCCAAGCTTTCCTAAGTAGGCGCTTTAAACCACTGAGCCATCCTACCGGGCCCCTGTCTTCACTTTGATTTCCATTCCATTTCTTGTTCCCCTAAGGGTCAGCTAAACCATGACTCTTGCCCTTAGGTCCTGGTGACAATCCTGAGCACATTCTTTGTGTCCTTTACCAGACCCCTAAGTAGGTTTCTAACCTTTAAAACAGCACCAGGGTTAGTATTAAGCCTTCTTCTCAGTGACTGTGGACAGGGTAGGACTAAGGGCCACTGGCAGAATGGGTTGCTGGCTTTGATATCTGTTTTACATAAATTTACTCCAGATAGGAAAAATAGTTAGACTAAGATTATTTATATTACCAACTAATCATATAGCATAGAGTTATTAATGCTGTGTTGATTTTTAATCATTTATTTATTTAAAAATTATGTTTATGTGTTAGGCAAGTTCTTCTACTGATAATGCCCCACAACAAACAATTCCAAAAATTCTCAGTGGCTTAGATTAATAAGCATTTATCATGCTATCCCAGGTCTATGGGTGGCTGTTGTTTCTCTATTTTCAGCTAGGCTAGGCTGGAACCCGATTTATCAGACTCTAAATGTATAATTTAGAGAGAAGTTTTACATCTTCTGTTCCAAAAACATAGGCTAAAGGACCCACAATTCACAGCACTCTCTTCTGAGCATAGTAGGTAGAATGCAAGAGGCCAAGGCAAAGTACATAAATTCATATAAAGCCTTTATGTGAGCTGGTTCAATGTAGCTACTCCACAACATGTATGTGTGTGTGTGCATGTACCTGTGTGTGAGTCTGTGCACACATGTAGGTGAGCACTTCAACATGTGCTGTACTTCATAGATGGATGTAGTTTTACTGGTTAATATATGCAGAAGTCTTCTCTAGGACTTTTGTCAGGCCTACGCACATTCCACTGGACAAAGAGAATCCTTGTGCTGAATCTCACTTCTGAGAAGAGGTGTCGCTGTGCCTAGCAGGATAGGAGACACCGTGCAAATACAATTTAGTCACATAGAGGGAATGAAGAATTGGAAATCTGTCACAATACAAAAATTCATAATCATGGCCAAAGTAGACAGAATGTCATAATCAACGTGCCCATCACACAGCCGCTACTACAATCAGCTCCCTGCTAGTCTTGCTTCATTACTTTGTTATTTTGAAGAAAATCTTGAATTTCATGAGTGCCTTTTAAGGAAAAAAATAATCTATGGTTTTACAGGAGACTAGAAATTATTTAAACTTCAAAAGTATGCAAAGCAGGAGCTGGGGAGATAGCTCCGTGACACACGTGCCTGCCTGGCAAGTGTAAGGTTGTGAGTTCAAACCCTGGTCCCACAAAAAAAAAAGAAAAAGTATACAAAGCAACGGAAAGCACGTACATCCACAAGTGGTGAAATAAAGCAGAAGTAAACTTCAACAGCAGTGATGAACCACCAAGTCCAGGATGCTATGCATGGGTGTTTTACACTGAATAGTGATGAGATTTATATTTAACCACCTGGTCTAGCTAGGGTAATGGATAGCACCACCACCAAAAAAAGGTAAACACCCACTCTTTATCTACTTCATTAGTCTTAGTGGTGGAAGAAGAAAGAAAAATGAAATTTTAAGATTCAAAGCAAAATTGCTTTAGCTGTGGACTAGAATTGTATTTTTTGGATCAAAACCAACCTTCTTAAAGACAACTTGGCTTTCATCCCTGGAAACATCTTGTAATTATACAGTAAATGATTGCAGAAGTAAACTTGCAATGAGGTACAAATATCAAAGGAGAATAACACTTTTAACTTATTTACTTTTTATAAACTTTACTTATACCCACAGCATGTGGTACAGGGAATTGAACCATTGTCCTTGCTGTTGCCTATGCAGGCGATTTAGACCACTGAGCCATCTCGCTGGCCCAAGAATAACACTTTTAAAAGCAAAAAATAATATGTTAAAGTACGTTTAATAAAAGGAATCCCTCTGTCAATTTATCATATCATCATTTTAAAACAAGACTTCATATCTCAGTTTCTGAAGTGGCTGAGGGGCATGCACTGAAAATTCCCACACATATCTGCCATAGTAAGCTGCAGACAGGCTACATAGCAGGAGGCTTAAACAGCCTCCTGGTTTCAACGGAGGGCTCTTTCTTGTTTGCCAGAGGCTATTTCTTCCCAGGCTCTACCCTGGCCTTTGCTCTGCTCACAGGCAGCTCAGGTATCTCACCCCGTCCTACAAGGACACTAATCCTACTCAACTAGAGCCCCACCCTTCTCATCCTTAATTATATCTTTTCAGTAATACTGAGGGTTAATGCTTCAGCATTGACATTCCAAGGGAGACAGTTTCATCTTAACAATAACATGGACCATTAACTATTATTACACTAACAACTAATAGTACTTCTAATAATATTAATTAGGTCATAGCCTATGTAGTAATAGGTAATTGCATAGCATTCATTATGGGTCAAGACCTAGTCCATATATATATATATATATATATATATATATATATATATATATATATATATATATTTTTTTTTTTTTTAGGGTCTCACTACTGAGTCATAGTGATCCTACTGTTTGTACCTCCCAAGGGCTGGGATTACAGACGCGCACCACCACACCCAGTATCACTGGCTCAGCGTGCTCTAGAGCGGGGCCAGTGTGGCACGAGGGGCCAGGAACCGAACCCTGGCCCCTGTGCTTCCTCTAAGCAAGCACTAAA
>PVJA010020127.1:0-37446 GCA_004027025.1 Myocastor coypus | reverse complement strand
TTATATGGCCTGGGCTCTAGCAGGCTGTTTTTTTTTTTTTTTGTTTGTTTCTTTTGTTTTGTCTTTTTGAGACAGGGTCTCGCTATGCAGCTCAGGCTGGCCTTGAGCTCACTTTTGTAACCCAGGCTGGTCTTTTTTTTTTTTTTTTAAATTTAATTTTATTTGTTTCAGAGCTTTTGTTTATTTATTTATTTATTTTTATGGCCGGCTCAGCCCGCCCTGAGGGCAGGGCTGGCGCAGCATGTGGTGCCGGGGATCAAACCTTGGTCCCTGCAGCCGCCTGCAGGCGCTTTAAACCACTGAGCCATCCTGCCGGGCCCCCACCCCCCAGGCTGGTCTTGAACTCGCATCGATCCTCCTGCCTCAGCCTCCCAAGTGCTGGGATTACAGGCATGCGCCACCATGCCTGGCTAGGCTGTTTCTTTCTAGATGATTCATTTTCCATCTGTGAATCACTGTACAACCTCATGAAGGGTATGCCCCACCTTGTGGTCGTGGGGAATGAGCCCAGGACCTTTGCACTGAGACATATACCCAGGTCTTTTAACTTCTTTAAAACTTAAAACATGAGGGGCTGGGGAGATAGCTCCGTGGCACAAGTGCCTGCCTGGCAAGTGCAAGGTCATGAGTTCAAACTGTGGTCACAAAAAAAAAAAAAAAAAAAAAGAAACATGGTGTGGCTAAGTCATTCACTTGCACTGGAATTTACAGCCCTCCTACCTGGGCCTCCCAGAGTGCTGGGTTAAAGATGCGCACCACTATACCCAGCCACATTTTTGCCACCCTGGGTGCCTTGGACTGACATTGGGAGTGGGCACTTGGGATACTGCCTGCCTTGCCCAGCAATGACAGCCCAGGGGTGGACACTGCTGGATGTGGTGTTGCAGAAAACCTGCAAGGACCCCACTGCACCTGGGCCCTCCAGCTGGGACGCTGGCTTCTCCAAGAGGCTCCAGGGCCACACTGGCAGCCTGCAGCCAGGGTGCATGCTTGGAGTCGTGTGGGTGTGTGTGTGCACACACGCACACATGCACACTTTTTTTTTATTTGGTACAGGGTCTTACACATACTTCAGACTCACAGTGATTCTCCTGTCTCAGCCTCAACACAGGACTACAGGAGCATGCCACCATACCTGGTTTCAGGGCCTGCACAGCATGACACTCAGTACCAGCAACTGAACCCAGGTCCTTGCGCTTGCTGGACAGGCGCTTCGGCTGCCAAGTTATCTCCCCAACCCATGAATCTAACACTTTCGTTGTCAATGACCTACACTGCCAGCCCTTAGTCTTTGAGTTTTGCTCAGCTGCTCAGGCCAGGCTTGCACTTGCCATACTCCAGCCCCAGCCTCCTTCAGCGCTGGCATTACAGGCGCGCTCCACACACACACGGCATGAAGCACCAGCCAAGTGGGGCCGCATTCCCATCACTGATGCTCCTCGGCTGGCGTCGTCTACCCTTCAGCTACAGGTCATGTCCTCTGGAGGCCTCAGGGACCTCGCCCCAAGGCACCTTCTAGGCCTGCAGGATGCCATGCGTTAGGAGCAAGCTGGCTACCTCAAGCGCTGCTTAGCAGAGTGCATGGCCCCACCCTGGGAGCAGTTAAGTGGCAGCACATGCAGAGGGCCTTGAGGGGCACTGTGAGTACCGGGCACAGCCTCCTGAGGCAGGACCCGCCAGATGTGCACAGAGGATGCAGCCGGCCCTCAGTCCTAGAAATGTCAGTTGTATTTGTAAACCTGAAAGGCCAGCAGGTAGCCTCAGACCTGGGAGGCGGAGGGGACACTGCCCCAGGCAGGGATGCACGGAGCCACCTTGAAGTGGACCTGGCAGATGGAGAGGCATTGGTATATCTGTGGCTGGGGTGTGCTGCAGTTGAGGTCAGCTCAGGTATATAGGATTCTGGGAACTCAAAATCAGAAAGCACAGAAACTGGAAAACATATTAGACAAACAGAAAGTTTCCTTTGAGTTGTAAGAAAGCCAAATTAAACGCACATGAGCAGATGTGGCTCAGATGAGAACACAGCACTGTGGCTATGCAGCAACACCACCTTTATCTGAGAAGATCTGAGAACAACAGGAAGTAGCTGGACCTCAGCAGAAGCCTGGCCACAGGGCCCAGGGAGGCCCTGCAGCAACTTGATTGCATGGAACTTAGCCTGGACCCAGCAGGCTGGGCCACATGGGGGCACTTTCCACACCTGCCTGCCAGGTGCACCCTGGCCTGCACCCCTTGGTCTTTTACCTCTCCCACTGTGGGAGGGAGCAGCTCCCCAGGGTCTGGAATACACCATTCTGGGAGGAGGGTGTGCTTGGGGAAGGTTCCACCCATGCCTCACCTTGGGGGCCTGTCTGGGGTCCCTGGGCATGGTGGCCAGTGCCGATCCCTAGCAATCAGGAGGTCAAATAAAATAAAATATAGCCAAGCCAGGCACGATGGTGTGCACCTGCCCTCCCGGGAGGGAGACCAGAAGGCTGCAGGTTCTAGCCAAGCCCGGACAAGATGGAAGACCCCGTCTCCCAGTGCGAAAGGGCTGAGATGCTGCTCAGTGCAAAACCCTTGGCTTCAGTCTCCTGTACTGTAAAAAGCAAAAGGAAACAAACAAACAAACAAAGCCCCCGAAGCCATGTCCACTGAGGGCCTGGGATCTGCAGGAGGCAGGCAAGCTAAGTCAGGCCTGCCACAGCACCTGCCAAGACCCCTTCCCATCCCGAGTTCCCCCAACAGGCCAAGCAGTGCCCCTCCTACAGGGCACTCCATACCCCCATCTGCTCCTATCTGAGCCTGCACCTTAAGGGCACCCTGCCCCTCCACAGTGCTTCGTTGTTGCCCTCTGCTGGCCACTTTTGGAAGCACTGTTTTCCTAGAGACTTGGAAACAGTCCCTGGGTCCAAACAGGAGGGGACAGGAGAGCTGTTGATGTGCCTTCTCTCCCCAGGGATGCCTGAGACATGGGAGGCAGAGAAGGGGTCCCCCCACCCCCTGACAATGATAGGACCAGCTCTGGCTGTCATCTCATCCATGTGACAACCTGGGGCCAGAACTGATGGTATCAGGGCAGGGCAGGAAGCCCAGGCTCTGAGGGGAGGTGGGGCTCCCCTGGGTCCCCAGCTGGCTGAGGTGTCTCCCTCAGACTAGATGAAGGTGGAGTCCAGGGGCCCTGCCTCCTGCTGGCTGAGTGCCCGGGCCTCGAACAGCTGCTTGATGAGCGCCGACTTCTCCTGCTCCAGCTGCGTGATTCGCTTGCTCTGGTTGGTCACCTCCTGGGTGGGTGGGCAGGCGGTCAGGGCTTGCCGGAGCCGGGCCCCAGGGCCCTTGCCCCGCATCTCACCTGGGTGAGGAGCCGGTTCTGTTCCTTCAGCATGAGGATGGTCTGCTGCTGCCAGCTGGGGGCTGAGGGCGAGGTGGGGGCTGGGCTGGTGCCCTGCAGGGAGGGGTGGTGTCATCCAGGTCTCTCCAGGGTGTGGTCTTGGGGAAGAGGGTGCCAGGAGGTGGGGGTACTCACTGTGCCAGCACAGGCAGCAGCCAGCAGCTCCCCCAGGCACTGCGCCACTTCCTGTACCTTGGGGAGCAGGCAGCCCAGTGGACGGGGGCTCCCAGCAGCCCCAGCTTCCTGGAGAGAAGTCAGGGAGCACATGGCTGTGAAAGGTCCCTACAGCTGCCCCCAGCGGCCCAGAGCTGGGGCAGCCCCAGGCAGCCCAGGCCCAGCACTCACGGCAGCTGCTCTGCTCTGGCCCAGGCGACGCTGGCGTTCCTGCACTCGCTGCAGCTGCTGCTGGTACCAGCTGCGGCCACGCGCCATCATCTCCAGGCCCTGCAGCAGCACCTCCTGCTCCTGCTCCAGCTCCTTCACCTGCTTTAGCTGCGGCCCGCAGGTGTGACGCACGTACGCCAGTCAGCGTGAGCGACCTGCACCGCAGCAGCCGCCACACCTGGCCACAGCCACGCAGTCCTTACTCAAGCTTGGGGGTGGGGGGGGTTTTTTGACCCAAGTGTAAGGTCCGAATCCCTTGTTTCAGAGTGCACTGGCGAAGGTCAGGGCCTCATGGTTTCTCTCCGCATGGCCTTGGCTAGACCTTCAGGGGACCAAGGAGCTGAGGGTGCACTCCTGCCAGGATCCCCACTCCCTGGCCTCCAGTCTCCCGACCACAAGCAGAGCCCCGCCCCTCTCTCACCAGGCCACAGTCCACGCCATTGGTGATTGTGTGCCTCCGACGCTCCCCTCGGGCCCGTGGGGCCCGCCGGGCGTCCTCCGCATCCACTTCAGGGGCCCTGCAGGCCACAGCACCTGTAGTGGATAGGCAGGGCCCTGGCTTTCCTCAGGACCCACTCCTGCTTAGTTTCCCTGCCCATCAAAGATCCCCAAACCTCCCTGCTGCTGCCCAGCCCTGGGCACCAGTGCTGCACAAGCTGGCAGTCTGAGCCAGCCTCACCCTGGGTGGCTGCCTGTGTCCTTTCCCCCTCCATACCTCACATGCCCACACCTTGGGGACTCAGAGGCTGCTGGGTAAAGGGTGACACGTGAGAGGCTGTGTGGACTTGGGAGCTAGTGCAGGGGAGAGGGGTGGTTGGGAATGGTGGCAGCACGAGGGCGGCGTAGTCATGGAGCTCAGACTTGAAGTTGTGGGGGAGGTGAGAGCCTCCATCTACAGAACAGGGGTGCATGTGTGGACTAGGGCTCCCTCCCTCAGCCTCCCAGCTCTACCCCTGCACCAGCTCAATCTGAAGCCACACCCCAGGGTGCCATAACAGCTGGGTCCAAAGGAGTAAGACAGAGGTCCTGACTCTGAGCGGTCCAGGCACCTTCGGGTCCCAGCCTGCTGTGCTGCATGGCCAGTGGAGATGCAGGGAGAGGCACAGGGTCATGACACTGCGCAGGAGCGGCACGGAAACACACTGGCAGGGGGTCTGGCCCACAGCAGGAAGAAGCCTGGGCCTGGGGAAAGCTGTTCATCCTGGACGGCTTTGCTGGGAAGTGAGGGTGGTGGTGGGGCTTCTCATCTGGCACCCCAAATGGCAGCTGTCAATCAGGCAAGACTTAGCCCTTGTCTGGGCTGGATTTGCCTGGGAAAGGTGAGCCAGAACCTGGCCTGAGGCCCACAGGGTCACACGTGTGAATGCCGCCCAGGAGTGGGCTGGTAGGGGTGTGGTTTAGGGCACAGGGTGTGCAGCTGACCTCAAACAGCCAGCCTCTTGGATAAACAGGACCCCATATTTGGGACCAGCAACACTCAGAAGCTTCCCCACCTCAGCAACACGGGGCTAGACTGGCAGGTGTAGAGGGAACCCCGGTGGGAAGTAGAGCTGCTGCATCAGTTCCTGGGGAGGCCAGGGCCCCTGCAGCTGCGAGCACCAGCGAAAGGCTGGGAGAGGCCGGGCCAGGCCAGCAGAGCACCAAAGGGACTGACAGCTGCCTGGTGGGAAGGCTGCACCTGGCAGGACTGAATGGGCTGAGGGCGCAGGGAGGCCTCAGGCTCCTCTGGGAGCCCACCCTCCAGCCCCAGCCATAATGGAGCCCCTGTTCCCCAGGCAGGGGTGGGGCAGACAAGGGCCATTCATTCAGTAGTCTCCTGTTCCCGCCAGCTGGACTGAAGCAAGACGAAGAGCCTGCAGGCTGTCCCCAGAGAACATGGTCTGTGTCCCTTGGTGGCATCTGCTACAGCCCAGCCCTGCACCTGGTGAAGGACTACCTCCACATAACACACCTTCTTTCTGGCCCTGGCCCAGCAACCGGGTGCTTCTAGGTCACCTCCCACAGCTTTCATCTGCCTGGCCCTCTGAGCTGAGGTCTCAGGCTGAGAAGCAAGTCCCTCAGGGCCACAGTGGCTGCCTGAGCAGTCACAGAGATGAGGCCAAAGGGCCAGGTGTCCCCAGGTGGCAGGGTGTCCTCCCTCAACACTGGGCAGTGTCCCAGGTCCTCTTGGACTCTGCACAGGTTGGATTCCTGGTGGGGGTCTGGAGTTACCCTCCTGCTCACGGGTGCTAGTGACCTCCTACGGGCTCCGAGTACATGTGGAGTGGCTGAAGCTCCTTTCTTCTCCGGAGACTGCAACCATTGTCCCCGTCCCCTGTGGGAGAGACTAACCCCTCCTCTGTCCGCCCATAGGCGAGGAAGCCCTCACTCACTCGCGTCCGCTCTTGTACTCCGTTCCAGCGCCGCGCTCTGGGGCCGCGCGGCCTCGGTTAGGCAGGACGCCGCCTCCACGGGGCCGCTGGGCCGCTCGGGGCTCCCGGGAGGCGCGGGGTGTGAGCCCGGGAGCAGAGGCTTCCGCTCCAGTACTAAGCGAGGTTCCCCTGGCCTAGTCGGGGCGTGAGAGGAATCCTGCGGGCCGCCTTCGGCGCCAGGCAGCGAGGTGCGCAGCCCGGCCACGAAGCGCTCGAAGGTAAGATAGCCGCTGGCTGGGGCTGCACGGCGCAGGCCCTCGAGCACGCCGCGGGGCAGCTCCCGCGCGTCTGCACCCTGCCAGCGGGACTCTATCTCGCGCAGGTGCACGTAGCCGCGCCGCCGGTCATCCAGGATGTCGAACAGCGTGCGCAGGCTCTGCAGGAAGGCGCGCGGCAGTCCCTCGGTGCCAGGCGTGAGCGCGGCAGGAGGCCCGCGGCCCCGCTCAGCCATAGCGGGCCCAACCATGGGAGCCAGGATCAGTGCACCGGGCGACGCGACTGCGGAACCGACCCGGCGCAGGGGCCGGACAATAGCTGATACTTTTGAATGGAGCCCTCCTGGCGGCGGCAGCTCTTATTAGCATGCGCAGCAACCATTGGCCGAAGTGAGTGCTTCTGCTCCCGGATTGGCTGGGCGGTCGCAGGCCCCGGTTTGATTTTCCGGCCCCGGGCTGGTCGCGGCACCGCCCCTACCGCCTAGCTGGGGCGGAGCCTGCTAGGGGCGGGACCCCGCCCACAACGAGGTCCCGCCCCGACTCCATCACCCCGCCTCCTTCCGCCTCCCACGCACACCTTCCTTTCCTCCAGCCAGACCTCGGTCCTCGGAGGTGCGGCTTGGCACCCTGCCGCAAAATCGTCCCCAGGTGGCCTCGTGGGCAGCGGTGGGAGGATACTGTCCCTCCTAAGTCCCACCTTTCCTCCCACTCCCTGGGGTCCTCTCCCTTAGGTTCTCCTGGCCACAGGCACCCGCTGAGGTGCTTTACTCCACCGAGCCGGCCCCCAGAGGATCCCGGGCTCCAGCCAGCTGGGTGCCCCTCACAGAGGCCTCTCTGTCCTCACTGCAGGCCCGCGGGAAGGTCTGGCCTGGCCTGACCTGGCCTGCTGGCTGCAGGACAAAGCCACTTTCTCCTGTGTTCCCAGATGCCCATCCGGTGACCGACTCCTGTGGCCCCCAACCCCTCCTCTGTGGACACCTCCTCCGGCTGTCTGGGCTCTCACAGCCTGCACCCCCAGGGCCTCTGCTGCGTTTCCAGAGGGATCTGCACTCCACCTCCCTCAGTCCTGGCTCAAGGAGCTATCTCAGCGTTGGCCAGAGAACTTCCAGAAACCATGTTAGGGTTTATGGCATTTTTCTGCCTCTGCCTGTCGGCTGAGCTCTACCCTCGCCCCTCCCCATTGCCCCAGACTCCCAAACACCACAGGAGGCTCACAAGTCACTTGTGGCTTCTGCCTCCTCAGGACACTGTCTAGCCTCCCCCTTCTCTTCTGGGGAGGCTCAGCCTCTGCCTCCTGGCTTCTGTGTCCTCCGCTCCAAGGCACCCAGGCATGTTATAGCTCAGGCTTCAGGGACAGCTACCCTGGCCATCACTGCCGGGCCCACTGCCGCTCTAGGATTACTCTTCCAAAGTTGGTGCCTGTATGGTAATTTTGGCAGGGCAGGTGGTGGGCTGAAAAGCTACTTGTCTGCCCTGTGGAACTCAGTCATGGAACATATCCCTGGCTTCCCACAGAGGCAGTCAAACCAGAGGCCTCTGCACTCACACCCAAGCCTCCCCCAGGTCTTGGGCACTTGCCTTCCTTTACCACTGTACCTTGGCACCTGGTGCCAAAAAAGATATACTCCTCTATCTGGGCTTGTGTTTCTGCTAAAGTACCCAGTCACCAGCTCTATCTCCAAAGTCTGGTCAGATGCCCAACATTAGATGCCAGGATAAGGTGGCTATTTCCTTGTGATTCCTTGTGCTGTGTTGGAGCAGGAAAGGCCACCCCAAGGCCTGGTATGGGCATGACCCACCATAGGTACTCAGTGGCTGTCTGGCAGGCACGCAGGACACCTTACCCAGGAGAGCTCACAGTGGGAGTGCTGTTTGGGGTGGGACAGAGTCCCACCCAAATGATGGGGAGACTGAGTCAGCACTGTGGGCTGGCACAAAGGCCCACACAAGAGTGTGGAGGCTACCAGAGCATGCCCACCAGTGCTGGGCCAGCCAGAGACCCTGGTAAGCCCAAGCATGCCATGCAGAAAGCACTAGGTGACCTGGTGCGTGAGTTTGTGTGGTTGGGCCCTGGAGGTGCAGAGGAGTCTGGAGTCGGTATCTGGTTTCAGCGTGGGGACAAGGCGTGGCCAGATATCCTTCCCAGCCTGACCTCTGACTACTTCTGCTTCCCAGCCTGGCCTGACTTTGCCAATCCTAAAGCTTTCAGTCCCCTTGGGGCTTCCAGAGCACAGACCAAGCCCAGGGAACCCAGGTAGCCCCTGGGCTCTCAAGATATCCATTCTGGTTTTAGTTATGTGCTTGCTGTGCCAGCCCAGGGGTCCTTGGGGGAGAGATGTGAAGGGCCCATGCCCCTCTGCCCATGCCCTGGGTCTGATGAGAGGGAATAGCTGCTGCCCAGTCCCTGATGCTTCCGAGCTCTCTGGTCCCTCCGATCCCTGCACCCTGCCCTTTGGACAAGGCCCTAAGGCAATGGGCAGGTGACTGATTGGCAGTTGTTCCCAGAGTTGTCAGCCACATCCCCACCCATCAGCACCCTCCCTGCCCAGACAGGTTCACACAGGTCCTGCAGGTGCCTCTGGCTGCACAAACCTTTTCCAAATCTGCTGATGCTGGCCCCACCATACCCTGAGGGAGAGTTTGAGATTCACCTGCCAGCTTAGCTGCCCAGCAGCCCTGCAGGGGTGATGGAGCCCACTCTATCCGTGGGGCTCCCTGCCCTCCACACACAGGGTGCCCTGCCATCTTCCGTTGCACCAGTTGTCAGAGCAGGAGGGACTCCATCCATTCAGCGAGTACTCCCCGGACACCTCAGTGACCCTGTCGTGGGCATGCTATGCTATGCTATCAACCAGATTCCCAACACCCAGTCTCAATGGCCATCTCAGAGCTCCCCCAGGGTGGGGCAACATGGAAGACCCAGAATCTAACCCACAGGCCCTGTGCTTGCTTAAGCAGGAGCTTTAATCAGTTGAGCTGTCCTTCCATGTAGATTTTTTTTTTTTTTTTTTTTTTTTGCGGGACCAGGGTTCAAACTCACGACCTTGCACTTGCCAGGCAGGCACTTGTGCCTCGGAGCTATCTCCCCAGCCCCCTTCCATGTAGATTTATTTAAAAAAATTGTTTTTCCATGTAGATTTTTAAAAGTCATTTGTGCACATTATTTTCAAACTTAACAGTGCTAGTTTCTAAAAGACAGTTTTGGACTCGGGAGAAGATAGCTTAAGTACCTGCCTGGCAAGTTCAAGGTCAGGGGTTTGATTCCCCAGGACTGCATGCTGTGCCAGTCCCAGAACCCCAGTTCTGGGAACTGGGCATTGCGGTGCATGCCTGTAACTCCACCACTGGGGAGGCTGAGACAGGAGTATCACTAGTGAGACCCTATGTCAAAATAAACAAATAAAGATGAATAAAAGAAAGTTTGTTCCCAAATAGCCAAAGCTATGGTTTCATATTTTTTCATACATCATTTTATAGAAAGCTATGTATCTTGAAATATGAGCTGGGTGTGGTGGCGTACCGCTGTGATCCCAGCACTTGGGAGGCTGAGGCAGGAGGATCGGTTCGAGTTTGAGACAAGCCTGGGCTACAAAAGTGAGCTCAAGGCCAGCCTGAACTGCATAGTGAGATGCTGTCTCAAAAATAAATAAATAAATAAATAAAAATAAATAATATGACACAGCCAGCCCCATATCTGGCCTTCCTATGCCCTGACACAGTCCGGCCAGCTTGGGGTTCCCCATGGATTTAGGCTTAAGCAGCTAGGCCCTTCTCAGGCCCACACCCTGGCAAGGATGGACCCTTATGGCTATGGAAGGAGAACACTGGCAGACAGCAGAGTTGGACCCCATGCAGGTCCAGATGCGCTGAGAACGAACCCCAGCCGGGTGCCCACTGTCCGCCTCTGCCTGCGCAATGGTCTGGTTCCTCTGCACAAACGCCGGGACCCCAGCTTCCCAGAGCAGGACTCTCAGTCGCTAGGGACCCAGCTAGGAGGGTACGATGGGCCAAGCGGGGCTCTCTTGGGGGCGGGGATAGAAGAGATGGAGTCCAGGCGCAGAGCTAGACAGGAACTGGGCGACTGGCAGGGAGGGATCGGATGGGGCGGAGCCAGGCTTGACCCGCCGGGTAAAGGCAGGCCCGCTAGGCCAGCCCTCCGATCCCGTGACGCCGATCAGACGGAGAGCGCGGGTCACGAGTGCCAGCTCAGCGCGTGGCGACGGCGACATGGCCTCCGAAGTGGATGTCCGCGCCGGGCTGCAACGTGCGGGCCAGTGCCACTTGCTGCGCTTTTGGACGGAACTGGGCCCGGGGCCGCGCGCCGCGCTGCTGGCGGAGCTGGCGCCTCTGGACCCCGATGCTCTTCGCGAGCACTGCGCCTCGGCGGCAGAGGCCTGCGCGCGCTCCACCGGCCCCACGCCCGGCCTGGCCAAGCGCCTGCGGCCGCTGTCCCCCGAGAATGTAGGCAGCGTGAGCCGCGGCGACCCTGACACTCGGCGGCGCTGGGAGGAGGAAGGTGGGTGGGGCTGGGTCCCGGTTACGGGAGGGGCCCGGAGTTTCCTCGTCGGCTGCCCTGCCTCCCACCCACACAAGCCTCGGGAAGCCGCTCGCCCTGCACGGAGGCGTCCTTTCACGGCGCCCCACACCCCCAGGTTTCCGCCAGATCGCCCTGAACAAGGTGGCCGCGTTGCTGCTGGCCGGCGGGCAGGGCACGCGCCTGGGGGTCACCTACCCCAAAGGCATGTACCAGGTGGGGCTGCCCAGCGGGAAGACCCTGTACCAGCTGCAAGCCGAGCGGATCCGACGGGTGGAGCAGCTGGCTGGCGAGCTCCACGGGACCCGCTGTACTGTGCCATGGTGCGTCCTTCTGCCCCATCCGGCACCAAACCAGACCGCACCTGGGCCAGGCCCCTGCAGAAGGTTCACCTGTGTCCTTCCATCCCTGCCAGGTACATTATGACCAGCGAGTTTACACTGGGACCCACGGCCAAGTTCTTCAAGGAACATGACTTCTTCCACCTGGACCCTGCCAACGTAGTCCTTTTCGAGCAACGCATGCTGCCTGCCGTGACCTTTGACGGCAAGGCCATCCTGGAGAGGAAGGACAAGGTTGCCATGGCCCCCGGTAAGCCACCCTAAGACAAGTGCACCCAGCCGGGAATGGAGTGCGCAGAGGCTGAGGCCCAGGCTGTACGTGGGCGGGTCGCCTGCTCTCTCTGGTACACCTATCGAGCTGCTGGACAGTGAAGGTAGAACCCGTCGTTTCCTGACTGATCTCTGTGGCCAGACTCATTCCTTTGTCGCTCTGCAGATGGCAACGGGGGCCTGTACCGCGCATTAGCCGACCACCAAGTTCTAGAAGACATGGAGCGTCGTGGAGTGGAGTTTGTGCACGTGTACTGTGTGGACAATATCCTAGTGCGACTGGCCGATCCGGTCTTCATCGGCTTCTGCGTGCTGCGGGGTGCAGACTGCGGAGCCAAGGTGAGCTTAGAGCTTCGCCCTGCAGTCGAGCCAGCCCTGCCCACACGACATAAGACCACGCCCACAGCGGAGCAAGCCTCTTAGCTGCGGGCGTTTAGATCCCACCGATCTCAGGCGGAGCCCCGCCCATCAGCAAGCCCTCCCCTTCTGTGGGCCACGCCCCCAAGGCCTGATCCTTTCTGGGTCGAGCACCTCCCCCTGTGCGTGTGTGTGTGTGTGTGGGGGGTCCCATCCCCATAGGGCCTCCTTCCTATAGGCCATGCCAACACGGTGTCCCGCCCCTCCGCCTTGCCTAGCCCCTCCCCGGCAAGTCTCGTCCCCTTCCCACACTGCCAAGCACAACCTAACCCTGATCTCTCCCTGTGGGCACAGGTGGTGGAGAAGGCCTATCCGGAGGAGCCTGTGGGCGTGGTGTGCCAGGTGGACGGTGTTCCCCAAGTGGTGGAGTATAGCGAGATCAGCCCTGAGACTGCGGGGCTGCGTGCGGCTGACGGGAGCCTGCTCTATAAGGCGGGCAACATCTGCAATCACTTTTTCACCCGAGACTTCCTGCAGAGGGTCACCAGGTGTGACACCAGAGGGCTTTGTGGCACAAGCCAGGGCCACCCGCGCTGACCAACGACTGACTGGCGGTGCCAGATATGCTGGGAGCCCTCACGGGCAGAGATGGGGTTGAGGTGGAAAGCGGTGGAAGAGTTAGGAAAAAGTTGCGCGGGAGACAAGCTGAGGCCCTGAAGATCCCATGCGGTCGCGCTGTGAGGTGGCGTCTGCCTTCTGTGAGCCGGCCCCGTACCCCAGCCTTGCTCCTCCTCTGGGACGCCTGGCTGTCAATGCTGAGGGTACCGGGAGGAGACTTGTGCTGTGTGGTGCCCACCTGCCAGCCTGGCCCACCTGCCCATGTGTGCCCTTCTGAACCTTCTTCCCCTCTGCTCCAGGGAGTTTGAGCCATTGCTGAAACCACACGTGGCTGTGAAGAAGGTCCCATATGTGGACCAGGAGGGAAATCTGGTAAAGCCGCTAAAACCGAATGGGATAAAGATGGAGAAGTTTGTGTTTGATGTGTTCCAGTTCGCTAAGTTAGTGGTAGAAGTCACTTCTCTTTTTCCTTCTTTTTCTCTGTTTTGGTCGTGGGGTCTGAGCCTCAGCCGGGGAGGGCAGTGGTGGTCCGGGTGGTGCTCTTGCTCCCAGAGCAAATGAACTCTGGGGGTGGGAACATGGAGAACATCTGGGCAGCTGAGGCCCTGAGAGGACACTGGGGGCTCTTCTGTAGCCTTCACCCAGGTCCAGGGGTTCTCTGCACCCGAGGCTCTCCCTCCGCCCGGCTCTTGGCAGGTGGAGTGGATGGGAGAGCCTGAGGCGACCAGACTTGCTCGGTGCCTGTGGGCCCTCCTGGACCTGTGAACCTGGCGACCTGACCTGCTCACACTGGGCCACCGCCCAAGTGATGGCCGGCCCTTCTTCCTGCCAGGAACTTCGTTGCCTTGGAAGTATCGCGGGAGGAGGAGTTTTCGCCGCTGAAGAATGCTGACACCGCAGCCCGGGACAACCCCTCCAGCACCAGGCGTGCCCTGCTCACGCAGCACCACCAGTGGGCGCTGCGGGCTGGGGCCCGCTTCCTGCACTCGCGCGGGGCCGGGCTTCAGGAGCAGCCTAGGTGAGTGGCCCGGTGTGTCCTGCGGGAAGCCTGTCAGGAGCCAGCCCAGGTCCCCTGGGCCTCCCTGCTCTGTTACACCCACGCAGCAAGCACACCAGACACAGGTGCTCTGTGCCCAGCCAGCCCAGCCGCACCAGCTCAGCCATTCGAGCCAGATTCCCTCAGGTTCTCCTCAGGGCCCCAAACTTAGTCCTAAGCTTTGAAACCGAGGCCTGGTTGTGAGCCTCAGCAAGCAGCAGTGTGGCCTGGCTTGGGCCTGGAAAGAAAGAGGACAATGTGGCTTCTGTCTCCTGGCTGTCTGGGCAATAGTTGAACCCAGCTGCCTAGGGTCTGTACTGGGTGTCCCAGTGTGTTTTCTAGCCCAGACCAGAACCTGTTGCAGGCCAGACACGGCCCAGGGAAGGAGCTTGCAGACAAGGAGGCTGCTGGGGCTGGCATGTGATGCTGGCCCTGCATAGGGTGCTAGAGTGTTGGGACCCCCAAGAGGCAGAGGCTGACCAGCGTATTCTCCACAGCGTGCCTCAGGATGGAGACCCTCCAGCCATTTGTGAGATATCACCCTTAGTATCTTACTCTGGAGAGGTGAGAGTTGCTTGTCCCTGTCTGGGCTTTTCCTGGGGTCTGGCTTCCATAAGCCTGAGAAAGAGGAAGAAGTGGGTGCTGGGGGTGCCACCTCAGTTTACAGGGGGTAGGTAGATGCTCCCTTGGAGCTCCAGAGAACCTTCAGGGATACATGTGGAAAGAGGCGTTCTGAGAGAGGGGTGGAAGGACACCCCAAGCCTCAGGCCAGGCTCAGGCCGGCAGGTTTTGTGGGAGTCCTGCTGGGAGAGGGACATCTGCCCTCCCCTGACCCCCACGCCAGGCAGAGCTGGGCTTCTGCTCTGGCTCACTGAGGGCCACTGAAGGGTAGGCACTGAGCCACGTGTTCTGCTGGTTTCCAGGGTCTGGAGGCCTGTCTGCGAGGCCGGGAGCTCTGGTCCCCCTTCATTCTGGATGAAGACCAGGCTAGGGTGCTGAGGTCGCAGGAGGCCTGAGCTGCTCCAGCACTGCCGGCAGGAAGGCCTCAGGGTGGGGACGGAGCTCTGGCCCCGTCCCTGGGTGTACGTCTCCAGCCTGCAAACACACAAGGGAACCTGCCTGTGTACTCCACAATGGTGGGACCCCTCCTGCATCATTTTTGACTGTGCAACTCAGCGGCAAGTGAAGGGCTGAGGAGTGGGAGTGGGCGAAGGAGGCCACATCGCCCAGGAGGAGCTGAGGAAGGGAGGCCAGCGCGGCGTCTGCGGGCCCTGCATTCTCCACGGGCCACAGAGAAGGCGCACAGCCCTAGCCCCCAGGGCCAGATCTCAGGTCCACTGCCCAGGGTGTATTCAAGGTGGGCTCTGGACCAGCAGCTGGGAAGAGGCTGATGTCTCACCATGCTGGCCTAGCTGAGCCTACGGAAGGCACCTGGCTGTCCCCACCCAGGCTGCCCTGCAGGAGCCTGCCCTGCCTCTCCTAGGTTTCTCTAGCTATTAGCAGGATGTTTGACTGCTGAATTGAAGTACTGTCCTCAAGAACCCATGAGACACATACCAGGCGGCCTGGTTGCAAGGTCTCCCCAGCTGCTGGTGCCAGGCACGCAGCCTTGGTGCTCTGGGCCTGGGCCTGGGCCTGGGCCTGGACCTGCACTTGGATATCAGCTGCACCAGGCCTCTGGCCATGGACCACAGAGAAAACTGCCTTAGTAGTCTTCTCATGACGGGCCGCGCAGAGGTGGCATTCAGCATACTTAGTCCAGCTGCTCCTCAGGGCTGAAGCAAAGGTGGTATCTTCACACAGTTGCAGAGAGCTGGGGAGTCCCAGGTACCCTGCAGTTTACCATTCATCCTTCCTGATTACAAGTAACATCAACCCAGGACTGTGACACGGATCGTGTTCCTGCTCGGCGTCATAGTGGGTGCACTCGACGCTGCCCTGGCGATGCTTAGCTGTTCCCTCACAGGTTGCACCCTGGGCCCTCCACACCATGAGCCCTACGCCCATGGGGAGACAGCACAACGACATAAGCATAAGTGTGGGGTCCTGAGTTCGATCCCCAGTACCACACACACACACACACACACACACACACACACAGTCTTGCCTAAGCCCTGAGGCCAGATTGTCCTGGGCAAGTACTGAAATGTTGCCCCCTCCACTGCCACGGATGGGGCATTCCAGAATAAACACTGGAGCTCAGACTGGTCTCCTTAGAAGGTGCAGTTGCTGAGGAGCCATGGGTGGTGGTGACCTGAGCCACTCTGGCGGGCCTGGGAAATCCCTCACGCTCCTGTTCAGCTCTCCATCGTGGTCTGGGGACATGAGACAGACTAGGGACCAGGAGCTATGGCCTTGTGCATACATACCCCCCAGTGCCACCATCTCCCTGGGCGCTCAGGAGTGGCATTGGTGGGCCTTGCTGGGTTGATGCAGAGACATACAAGGAGACTGGAACCTTGAGGGGGTCAAGAAGGGGTGGCGCAGGATGAGCCTGCAGGCACCTGTGGCGAGACCTGGAGCGGCGTAGCTGCAGACTTCGGGCACATGTGACCTTGGGCTTCTGTGGAAACACGGTCCTCAAGGCTAGAGGTCCTCACCCACCATGGGCCAGCTGCCTGCCCCTGTCACCACCTGGATCTGAGTGACTGGAGCAGGTGGAGGGCAGGTAGCACTCAGCACAGGGCAGATGGCCCAGACTGAGGCAGTGTGCACATGTACAGTGCTCACAGCTGTTTGCGTTTCCTGAATACTGAGGATTTTTTTTTTTTTTTTTTTTGTGTGGGACCAGGGTTCAAACTCACAACCTTACACTTGCCAGGCAGGCATTTGTACCATGGAGCTATTTTAACAATTCAATAAGATCCTGTCTCAAAAGGAAAGTGGACAGAATTGTAATTCAGAGTAGCCCTGGGATCAGTCCCGTTCACAAGTAAGTCCACTTTTTTTCTACATGTCAGTTCTACATATAAGTACAATGTGTTTGAAAATACCACTAATTCTGAGGCCATGGGGCTGTGCGATCCCAAATGACAACTCTGGCGGAAGCCACCTCGTTGGTCACACTGCACCCCAGCACAAATTACTTTCTGCTCTTAGTCCTATCCTAAATTAAACTTCACAGGAGGTAAAAAGACATGAGCCTGGAAGCGGACCCATCAGTAGCATTTCTCTAGTTTCCAACACCCAGGAGAGGGGCTTGTCAGAGTCCACACCCACATGTAGGCCAAAACCATGTTCTTAAAAAGTGGGTCCTAAAAAAAAAAAAAAAAAAAGTGGGTCCTATATAACTTGCGGAGAAGCAATGTCTGGGCTGTGTATGGGGGCCACTGAGGAGGGGAGGTCCATTAATGCTGCAGGAAACCCCACGTCCATCAGGGTGGAGACGCATCTGGAGCTGTGATGCTTGGCTCGACACACGTGGCCCCTTTCTCCTCGTAAACTCATTTGAGGATAGCGGTGAACCCCTGAGTTGCCAGCCACAAGGTGGCTGAGGCGTGAGGATCAAACTGGAAATCAGCCTGGGAAAAGTCCTGTCTGAAGGGAAAAGGGCCAGACATGCAGTGGAGTGGCGGAGCACTTGCTCAGCATGCACGAGGCCCATGGGGTCCTCAGCACCTGCTCCTCCTGGGGAGCCCTTCGTGCTCCTAGAGCTCTCATGAGAGCCGGGGGTGGTGGCACACACCTGTGGTCCCAGCACTTGGGAGGCTGAAGCAGGAGGATCAGTGTGAGTTTGAGACCAGCCTGGGTCACAAAAGTGAGCTCAAGGCCAGCCTGAACTGCACAGTAAGACTCTGTCTCAAAAAGAGAGAAAAAAAAAAAGTAGAGCTTCGAGCTCCCCGCCCCGCCACTTCCCAAGGGGTGCCTCGTGAACCAAAGCCAATCCCCCCCACCCAGCTAGCTATCCTGGCTCTCCTGGCTCAGTGTTGGCACCCGGTGAGATGGGGCCAGGCTGCCACTGTCCTCCAGGAAGTGTGGACTCCTCAGTGGCAGGGCCAACAAATACCGCAAAGTTTGCCAAGTTCTAGCTGCTGTGCTGAGCCCACTGCGTGGCCACAGTTAGGGAGTAACACACCACTTGATGACCTGCCAGGGGTTCCTGGTCATCTCAGGTGTGGACACAGATAGTGCCACTGGGCAGACACGCAGCTGGGTTGGCCTAAAGCCACATAGCAGTGATTGCAGGGTTCTGTCACCCTAACCCTGTGGAGCTGAGGTCAGCCCTGGGCCAAAGTGAGAACATGCTGGGGTGCGGCTCCGTGGCGGAGAGGAAAGCACGTGCAAAGTCCTGGGTTGGATCCCCAGTTCTGCAAAAGAGAAGGCGAGACCCTAGCGAGGAGCAGGCGCTACTGAGCGTGCGCTGAGCCGCGTCAGCAAGAGGCAGTGTGGGAAGCCACAGTGGGAACCTGTGTGGCGGTGCTTGGAAAGTTGAGTGGATTGTGGATTCTCACACTCCCTGTGCAGACAGTGGACAGTGGCACAGGTGCACGCGCACTTGGGTTCACAGCAGCTCACGAGGGGCGGCAGCCTAAGCGTCCGTCTGAGAACGTGGAGCCACACAGAAGGGGCTGGAGACGAGCATGTGGCAGGGCCACCCTTTCGTGCTGCCCTGGGGTGACTCCCTGGTGCTGGGCAGGGTTGCCAGACAGAAGGGCAGGTGTTGTGTGGCTCAGCTTTCCCAGAGCAGGGGATGGTGGCTGCGGCCCCTGTTCTGTAGGGACCGGGTTCCCATCAGGGTGGTGGGATAGTTTGACACAAGTGCTGCAGATGTCCCCCAGGTTGTATGTGTGCACAGCCCCTCGGCATGGTTGAATGGTGAATTTCTCTGTTGTTTGGTTTTGAGACAGGGTCCCAGGCTGGCCTTGAACAAACTCATGGAAATCCTCCTGCCTCAGCCTTCAACTGGTGGGATTACAGCTGTGCACTAGCACACCAGCTTAACAGTGAACGTTGTCGTATTGTGTGAGCTTTAGTGTATGGCCAATCCCAAGGGTGTCAGCGCCCTTGAAGCTGCACTAGAGCCTGGATCTGCATGAAGACAGCATGCTTGGGAGACAGCAGCTGCAACAGACGTGGTAGTGAGGGGTGGACACCCTGTGGTGGTCTGGAGGGGTCGAGTGTGGTACTGTTCCCCAGACCTGGAAGGAACAGGTGGCCCTTGGGGAAGGAATGGCTTGGGGCCACCTCCTTCCACCCGTGCAGACCCAGGGCCCTGCCCCACTGGCCCGAAGAATCGAGTGCCCACCCAGCCCACCTCAGAGCTGCAGAGAGGCCCCAAGCTGTTTCCTTCCTCTTTTTGTTGGTACCAGGAATCAGATTCATCACCTTGCTTGCTAGGCAGGTGCTGTGCCCCTGGGCTCTACCCCCAGCCTCCCATGCTGTTTCTGCAGCAGGGTGAGCTGGCCTGGTTCACCAACCCTTGGAGGCTCTGCCCGTGACCCTGGGTGCACCCTGGGGTTACCAGGGCCCTGAGTGAGGGGTGGGGAGGGGCTGTCGTGAGTTCTGCTGCAGCCCCATGGCTGGTGACCCTATTGTTGATGGCATGGGTGCTGTGGCAGGGACGCTGATGTCACTCACACATTGGTCTCAAGCTGACCACATCCTCGACACTGTCACCGTCAACACCATGGCTGGGGACAGTGTGGGTCCAGGGCCCGTCCTCCCCTCAGCCTTAGCTCCAGGCGGGCTGGGCTGGTCAGGCATGCTTTTGTCAGGCATCTCCTTCTTCCACACTGCAGGAACCAGCTCTTGCCTGTGCTACTGCGGGACAGCAGCCTCTGAGATGGACATAGCCCCCCTGTGTTGAGCTGGCTGTAGGTTCTGGTTGGTCACCCAAGTCTTGGTTCATACCCCAAGGGAACTACATGTCAATGGCCCCAGCCCCTGCTGTCCCTTGGAAAAGCCTGATGTCCCCTTCTTTGAGCCACCGGCATTCTGCAGGACCCTCCCTCCTTCAGTGACCCCGGACAGCCAGGCTCTCCTTCCTGGCCTCAGGCCCCTGGGTCACTGGACTGGCAGTGAAGCCAGGACAGGATGTGCTGAGGGCAGAGCAGCTAATTCTGGGCTGTGCGGTTTCAGTGACATACAGACTAGTGGTGGCCCCAAGAGCCAGGTGAGCTGACCAGGTTCCCAGCCAAGGACAAGCTCAGGATCTAGTGGGGAGGGTGAGGGCTGGGACCTCAGGGATCTTGGTTCCTTTGAAGGCTCCCAGAGCATTCCCGGATTCTAAGGTCTCCGTGGCAACCGTCTCCAGGGGACATGGCTAGTGCCTAGGAACCTGCAGAGAGAACTAGTGAGAAGGACTAGTGGGAGGAGCAGCTTAGCCTGGATTTGGCTCAGGAGAGATTCAGGGCAGGCCACACCCAGGCTGTCACGTGAGGCAGCCCTTGGTCACATGACCTGACGCACGTGATCACCAGTGCCGGTCTACTGAGCTAGACATGGGTCCCCAGCTTGGGGGCAGAGTGCGCCCCAGGGTCGGTTTCTCTGTGCTGCTGCTGGGCCTGGCACTGTTTGGCCTTGGGAGCCCCAGCAGCCCGCCTGGCCAGCCCTGCGCTGATCCGGGCTTCCAGGAGTACTACTTTGAGCAACTCCTGGACCACTTCAACTTTGAGAGCTTTGGTAACAAGACTTTCAGCCAGCGGTTCCTGGTTTCAGGTGGGCCATCCCTGGGGGCCCACAGCTCTAGATCCTGTCCCCCGAGCCCCTGTGGCTCTGGCCTCACCACCTTGCATCCCGCAGACAAGTTCTGGAAACAGCCAGAGGGCCCGATCTTCTTCTACACGGGGAACGAGGGCGACATATGGGGCTTCGCCAACAACTCTGGCTTCCTGGTAGAGCTGGCACAGCAGCAGGAGGCCCTGCTTGTTTTTGCGGAGCACGTGGGTACCGGGCCACCCCGGGGTCTGGGGTCTGGGGCCCGGCGACGGGCACAGGCTCAGCTGTCCTTCCCTGCATGCAGCGGTACTACGGGCAGTCACTCCCGTTTGGCACGCAGTCCACGCAGCGCGGGTACATGCAGCTGCTGACCGTGGAGCAGGCGCTGGCTGACTTCGCTGTGCTGCTGCAGGCTCTGCGGCGGGACCTGGGTGCCCAGGATGCCCCGGCCATAGCCTTTGGAGGGAGGTGGGTCCGTGGTTTCCCTGGTGTGAGGGGGGTGCTCAGCCCTGGGCCTTTTCCTGACTTCCGTCTGGGCTCCAGGCCACATTTGTGACCTCAAGGCAGGAAAGAGGAAGCGGGCTCCAGGACCCTCAGCCCCACCCGGGTTGGGCTGCCAGCCTAAGGGGCCCCTTCCCTTGAGCAGCTATGGCGGGATGCTCAGCGCCTACATGAGGATGAAGTACCCCCACCTAGTTGCAGGCGCTCTGGCGGCTAGTGCACCCATCGTAGCTGTTGCAGGCCTCGGCGACTCCTTCCAGTTCTTCCGCGATGTCACAGTGGTGAGTGGCGATCTGGGGGGGGGGGGCCCAGGCCCGGCCAGCTGTGAGCTGTAGCAACTGCTGTGTCCTCCCCAGGACTTCTACAACCAGAGTCCCAAGTGTGCCCAGGGGGTGCGTGAGGCCTTCCAGCACATCAAGGACCTGTTTCTGCAGGGAGGTGAGACGGAGCCGCCCCACCCTCCCGTTCCGGCCTTGGCCCCCCACCTGCCCACAGCCTCTACTTCAGTCCCTCTCCTGCAGCCTATGATCAGATTAGCCAGCAGTTTGGGACCTGTCAGTCCCTCTCGGGCCCAGGGGACCTGATGCAGCTCTTCATGTTTGCTCGGAACGCCTTTACTGTGCTGGCCATGATGGACTACCCATACCCAACTGACTTCCTGGTCCGCCTGCCCGCCAACCCTGTCAAGGTAAGGTTCCTTGCCGGGGGAAGCTGCTGACAGCCCCAGCAGTGCAGCTGGGCCTCAGGTGAGGTATGCTGTGGTCCCTCCAACCAGGTTGGTTGTGACCAGCTGCTGAGCGAGGCCCAGAGGATCACAGGACTTCGAGTGCTGGCAGGTGGGCCAGCTATGTGTGGGACACTGGCATTGGCGGGGCCTGAGGGACAAGGACCAATAGCTCTGGCCTGGGCCTTGGGACCCCCACTCTGCTCCTTGCTGCCTGGGCAGGGGCTGGGTAGGAAGGGATGGTGTAGCAGGCCACCTTGTCCAGCAGGACACTAGGTCCCACTGGGCTTCCGTGGCTAGCAGGCCACAGCTGATGGCAGAGCCCAGGGGGTTTTCCTCACAGAGCGGTGGGAAGGACCCTACAGCCCACTCCCTGCAGGCTCTTCTGAGGGAGGCCAGGGTAGTGGCTGCTGTCCCACACCCCTCCTCCCTAGGGCTGGTCTATAATGCCTCCGGCACGGAGCACTGCTATGACATCTACCAGCTGTACCACAGCTGCGCTGACCCCACTGGCTGTGGTGCTGGCTCTGATGCCCAGGCCTGGGACTACCAGGTATTTGGGCTTGGGTGACCTGGGCTGGTAAGGTGAGGTGGGAGTGCTGCTATTTGACCTCACGTGGCATCCTTAGGCCTGCACGGAGATTAACCTGACGTTCAACAGCAACAATGTCACCGACATGTTCCCCGTCCTCCTGTTCACTGAGGAGGTCCGCCAGCAGTACTGCCTGGATAGGTGGGGAGTATGGCCCCGGCGCAGCTGGCTGCAGACGAGCTTTGGGGGCAGCGGTAAGGCCCGTGCCAACTTTGCCCCACTCGGCTCTAGATGAATACCAGCCCCTCACCGCCCTCGCTGTGTCCCCTTAGACCTCAAGGCTGCCAGCAACATCATTTTCTCCAATGGTGACCTGGACCCCTGGGCTGGTGGTGGGGTGAGTCTTGGTGGGGAGCAGGGGTGTGTGTGTGTCCTGGGTGCCCATGAAGGGCTCCCAACTGCCAGCCTCCATGGGGAACCTATGTCGCCTCTGCCTACTTGTGTGTGGCTCCTTCCCTGTGATGCTCTGAGCCTTCCGACTTCCTCTCCCACTTTCCTGACCGTTCACTGCGGGCTGACATCTGGCTCTATGATCTTGCCTTTCCACTGGGACTTCTGAGGCTTCTGCTGCCCAAGTCACTGCTTTTACTGCCTGATGGGAGGTCCCCCTGCTGCCCACAGATACACAGTAACCTCAGCGAGTCTGTGGTCGCAGTCACTGTCCATGGAGGAGCCCATCACCTGGACCTCAGGTCAGTGGAGTGCCTGTCTCGAGCTGGACAGCAGGCTGGGCTGGAGGGGCTCACATCGCAGCCCCCGTGCTCAATGGACCCTCGCTGCTTGCAGAGCATCTCACCCAGAGGACCCTGCGTCTGTTGTAGAGGTGCGCAAGCTGGAAGCCAGCCTCATCGGGGAGTGGGTAAAGGCAGCCAGGGGGCAGCAGGGGCGACAGTCCCCCCCAAGGCGGGAGCAGACACTGCACACACCTGCTGAATCAATAAACATTTAATAAAGCAGACTCCTCAGTGCTGAGGTCAGTATCTGCATGATGACAGTCCCGCACACGGGCAGGGTCACTGCAGCCACCCCGTGCTAGCACTGGCTCCCTGCGCGGCAGATGAGCTCTCCGGTTGGTCCTCAGCTGCCCGCCTGTGCACCTGGCCCAGGAGGGCTCAGCACAGCCATTCCACATGGGGAAGGCAGGGGACACATCTGCCAGTCCTTAAAGGTAGGAGTCTCAGAGGAAGCCTCTGGGTACTTGCTGTCCCAGGGGGGAATGGGGCTGCTACCAGGACACCAAGCTACAGGTGGCTGCTGGACTGGTCCTGCCCACCTCAGAAGCTGGGTCTGGAGGGGCTTGTCATACAGAGGCCTAGTCCAGGAACCCTGCCCTGTGCTGCCTGTATTCTGGCTTTCTAGGGAAAAGGACCTCCCCACCCACTGGCTTCTTGGGGTCACATGGGAGTAGGGTGTGCTTCCCTGGGGGGGGGGTGCTGTCCCTGACATGATAATCCAGGATGAGGAGGACCACACAAAGGCACAAAGACCCCACTCCAGGCGGGTGTGGCACAGGCACCGCCTGACCTGGTGACAGGATGCTGCCCAGGGCAAGGGGCCTCCTCAGCTACAAGAGCCGTGAGCTGTGGGACCAGGGAACTCCACAGGCCTCTCCCCACCTGCAGGGACCCCTCACTTCCTGGGCACACTCACGGGCAGTGTGCTGACCTTACCCAGTGGGGGAAGTTTCATCCCACCTGGCAGCCTGGGCCCTGCAGAGCGGCCAGGAGGATCCCTGAGTCCAACATGTAAACAGCGCAGCAGGCCGTGGTGGCCCAACCTTCCAGGCGTAACACCCTGCACTTGCTTGCTCAGTGGAGGCTCAGCTGCTCTGTGTGGGCTACCACTTGGCTCCTCATAGAGAGCGTGAGGCCAGCGGCCCAGGGCCCAGCACAAAACTCCCAGCAACAGGTGATGGATGACATACGAGTGTCGGGACCGATGATTTGAGTGTTGTCGAGGAAGAAACCAGAGGCTCCTGTGGACTGGTCACCCTGAAGCCTCTGCCTGCTGACCCAGGCAGAGACAATGGCCAGGAACCAGGGCAGGAACACAGGGACACTCAGCAGCTGCCTGCTGCCACCATACGGGCACTTTGAAAACACCCGAGGCCCTGGAAGGCAGCTGCTTCCTTGCTCGAAGGCCCAGGCCAGGGGCTACCCCTAAGCAGGGCTCCAGATCGGCAGGGGGTGGGCCTCGGTGTTAAACACGTAGTGATCCAGGCTGAGCAAGTCTCGATCATCGGAAAACAGCAGGTAGAGGTACTTGAGCGTCTCACCCAGGAAGAAGCTCTCCATCTTGTCTCTGGGCTCCGGCTTATGGGTACTTTGGACATTGTTGATGGAAGAATAGCCACCCGAGCGAACCTACGTGAGGGCCGGGCCTCAGTGTGGCCACCTGCTACAGACACCACCCCGGGCTCTGGCTCCCAGATAGTTTTGGGGATGCAGTGCCCAGACTGAGGGGTCTCCCAGACCCAGTGACTCCCACCAATGGGAAAGGGCAGGGTCTGCTGGAGGGAACCTCATGCCAATATGCAGAGAGCCATCGGCTGGATCCGGGCACGTGTGGTTGTACTGTGGTGAGCAACTGGTATGGACCAGAGTGGGGACCCTCCCAGAAAGGCATGGGCAGCTACCAGGCATGACCCACAGCAGGCTGTGCACAGCTGAGGTGCATCTGGCCAAACTGTCCTTCCTGTGTAGCAGCACCCCAGGGTGCAGCCTACCACAGTTCTGGGACACCCCGCTGGGTTGCAGCCAGCACCCATGATGTGGGACCGACACTCACCCTCGTGTACTTGTTGAAGCTCTGTAGGATCTCCCAGCCCCAGTCCTGGTACTTGCAGTCCCCTGTGACCCGGTACAGGTAGAACAGGCTCTCTACAGTCTCAGGGCGCAGCAGGTTGTGCCTGTCAGCTGGCTGGGGGCAGAAGGGATGCTCAGGGCACAGCCAAGCTCCTGGGTGCCAGCCCCACCCAAGTGCGGCCCCCTAGGTGCACCTTGACTATCACGTCCTTCAGGTTGGGCTGGGAGAAGGTGTTGAAGTGGGCGATCTCAGGGCTCAGCCCCGTTTCCATCTGGCGGTTCATCTGGTAGCAGGTTTCCATGAGTGCCAGGGCCAACTCCATGTGCTCAGTGGGCAGGCCATGGTGGACACCCAGGGCCAGTGTCCCTGGCAGGAAGCATACCAGGTGGTCCTGGAATCAGAGGGGCTCCTCACAGTTGGATCCAGGTCTCTCAGGCCCGCCCTACAGCTTGCTCAGTCCACCCTTGGGGAGAGCATCCCCCAGCAGCGGGCAGGGCCACCAGGTGGATGAGGGTCTAGGCCTACCACCGGCCTGAGGGCTTCTGGGCCCCTGCCAGCCACCTGAAGAAGCCATCTAGGAGGACAACTGGCCCTGGGGGCCCATGTCCCCCTGGTGTGTCAGCAGCACAGGTCCACCCCACAGCACTTACGTCTTTCAGCCCAAGTTCCTCGTTCCCTCTACCAGGCAGACCCAGGAGTCTTAGAGGTCACCAAGAAAGGCTCTGCCAGCCCCGCCCCGCCCCACCCACATGACTCACCATCTTGGCACTGAAGCGGCCGTGGGCAAGCTCCCCAACAAAGGTGAGCTTCATAGGCTCAGAGCGGCGTAACAGGTGCGCTTTGATCCCCTTGATGGCCATAAGATAGTCCTCCAACAGCCTATGGACACCAGCGAGTCAGCTTGTCCTGGCCATGCCAGGGCCCAAGCTGCGGGCTGAGCCACCCGTTCGTGTAGACAGATGTCACATGCACAGCCCAGGATGGTCCCTCACCCAAGAGGGCACACTGGGGACACCTTCATATCCAACCTGCACTGCTGCAGGTGCCTGGCCCACGGGCAGCAGAAAGGGCCTCACCGTGTATCTGTCTTCCCGCCCTGAATCCACTGCTTCAGCAGGTACTCATAGTAGCTGTCCGCCCTGGCACCCAGGGTAAACACGCCCAGGTGGGTGAAGAGGCCGCTGTGCGTGTTGATGAACATGGGCACCAGCCCGTCCTTCTTCCCAGACAGAGAATGGATGTGCCTCGTCACGTTCTCCGCGGCCTCCTGCGGCAGAGAGGGCTGCTGTGGGGAGCCTTCTCAGAGGTCTGTAGAAAGCTGTCTATGAGGCCAGCACTGCCCATCCCAGAGCCACACAAAGACCATGACGGGACAACACACCCAGCTGCCTGTGGACACTGAGCAGAAACCTCAGTGACATGCTTATGCCCCGGGCCCTGCTTTCCACCCCTGGTTACCCAGAGGGGAAAACTCAAATGACATTCCTCCAGTGAAGAAACATAGGTGGCTGACGTCACTGCAGTGGGGAAAGGTGTCAAAATCATTGTGAGATCACACCATGAGGCTTGCTACCATGAAAATAGAAAATAAGAACTGATGAAGAACATGAAGGAATAGGACAGCTTGGGCCCTGTGGGGGTGTGGGGATGTGGAAGGGCACGACCACATGGGAAAACAGGCTGGCTCACCCCAGAAACACCGAGATCCACCGCCCTGTCCAGAGCCCAAGGCCCGGAAAGCCACTATCTGTGCACCCGTACTGGAGCAGGCTTATTCATTGCAGTTCAAAGCAGCCCACAAAGGACGAGCGGCCAAGCACGACGTCCCCAGGAGAGGGATACAGGACAGCACCTCAGCACACAACAGTATGGAAAGGGGCCAGGGGCCAGGGGCCAGAGGACGGATGCCGTGAGAGTCTACTCTCAGCCCATCAGGGTCAGGGATACAGCTCTGGTGGACAGTGCCTGCCTGGCAAGTGCAAGGTCCTGAATTTGATTTGGTGTACCAAAACTAGTTTTTAAAAATGCCCAGCACATAATTGATAGACAATAGGGCAGCACTGTGGGACCCAGGGGAGGAATGTAGGTTTTTGTTTAACAGGGACATTTTCAGTTTCACACAAGAGAGCTCCAGAGATGGCTGGTAGTGGCGGCCACAAAGTACTGTAGCGTATTTTATGCCACAGTAACATACAACCAAAAAGCTTAAGAAGGTAAATTTTGTATGTGTTTTCTTACAGTAAAAAAAAAAAAAAAACAACAACAAAAAAAACAGTAATAAGAAAACAGAGCTGGCTGGCCAAATAGCTCAGTGGATTGGAGTGCCTGCAAGCAGGTACAGGGGCTGGTGCCACCGCCTGGGGCACACTGACACAGCAACCGAGAAGGCTTCCAACTGTGCCCCCAGGGCACATCGGGTTTCAGTCACAGAGCTGGTGATAGAACCCAGATCACCTGTGCCTGACTGCATTGGCCTGTGCAGATGCTTAAACAAGTGTGCCAGTTGGGAGGCCCAAGATAGCAACTGAGACTGGGCACAGTGGTGCCGGTGCATGCCTGTAATCCCAGCTCTTGGGAGGCTGTGAACAGAAGGATCAGTACAAGTGCGATCTACTAGTGAGACCCTGAACACCTTGTAGACCCTTCCCTAAAAATGCAAAAAAAAAAAAGGAGATTCACACACACACACACGTGCACCTGCACACACACACACTGCACTTATAACCCAGAAGGGTTAACTCCTGTAGGAAGCATGTCCAACTGGAAACATACTACCCTACCTGGAATTTCTTATTCCCAGTGAGGCGAGAGAGCTCCCGAAACTCCAGCTGAATGCTTGTCACCTCAGCCACTGTGCTGTCTGAAGTCCACCGGGGAGGGTGTGCAACTCCAGTGCCAATGTTCACGTCAGAGTATGGGATCTTGGAGGGCGTCGAGAAAGCAGGCATGAGCCGGTTTCCGAAGTCTTCCTGGCATAAAAGCACAGCAGAGGCTCAGTGTTCCCATTCCCACCTTTGCAAGTGGGCAGATATGGCTTGGTGGTCTCCCAAGTCCACAGGTAGCTGACGAACTCTGGGCAGTGCCAGGCGGCCCTCCCTGAGGGTGCCATGGAGGGAGATGGTGCTGGGTAGGGGGTGGGGGTGGTGCGGTGGGCAGTGGTGTGCAGGCCCGCAGGCGGAAGAGACAACGGGTGCGCTAAGAGAAACATCTGCAGGGGCCTGGCGGGTGGCTCAGCGGTCTAAAGCGCCTCCTTAGGAAAGCTAGGGCGGTTCGATCCCCGGCACCACATGCTGCACCAGCCCTGCCCTCAGGGCAGGCTGAGCTGGCCATAAAAATAAATAAATAAACAAACACAAGTTATGAAACAAGAAAAAATAAACAAAAATTAAAAAAAAAAAAAAAAGAGAAACATCTACAAGAAACACCCTGACAGGCTCCCTCTAAGGGATGGGGCGGGGTGGCCATGGCCTGTGCAGGACACTCACAGCTTTCCTCAGGAACAGGCTGTCCCCCGACAGGTGGTAGGTGCTCAGCAGGCCCCCCAGAATGCGGATGGTGCTCTCAAACAGGTTGACATCCACATCTTTCTCAAAGCTGAGCTTCGTTGACACCCAGTTCCTGGCTTCTTCGAACTCTGTAACAAAAGTGGGTTCTGGAGCCGACTAATAACCTGTCCCCTTCTGCGTCTTCCATGTTCCTCTTGAGAGAAGTGTTCTTGCAGTGACGGGGCCTATTGCATCTAAGGGCAGCCCAGAGGCTGTCATGTCACCATGCAGACAGAACAGGACAACAGAGCAGGTGGGCCCATAAGCACGGCGCTGCAACAGCTGAGAGAGTCACTGGTGCCCTCAAGGTGTTAAGCCACTGAGCAAGTGTTTACGTCCAATTCTGTGAAGACCACAGACCCTGCCCAGTTAGCTGGACCGGGAGCTCTGGGAGGACACCCCAGGGATCGGGGCCTCCTGCCCTCCACAGAACGGGCTGGAGATGGGGCTGGGCCCACTCTGTAGCCATGGCGCAGCCCAGCCCTGGTCTTACGGCTGCTCCAGAACTTCTGTTCCAGAATTCGAGCAGCTGGGCAGCCCCTTCCATGTCCACCAGCAGCTTTCCAGGAGGACAGGGAATGGCCACTCAGTCTGGGCCCTGGGTGGCAGGCACCAGGTAGGGCCTGACCACGGGGAGCACATCACTTCCCGTCCCCGGGAAGACACAACTCAAGGCCAGAGAGAAACAGCAGCTCCCCGCTGCCAGCACTGAGCTTGTCAGTACCTCTCCTCAAACCGAGGATCCACATGGTGTCCAGGGCATCGATGAGCGTGAGACCCAGGCCAAACCACTCACTGAAGGACCTGGACACGGGCTTCAGCTCGTCACGGCCCCAGGAGAACCTGCGGTACCCTTTCCACGCGTGGAGGAAGGCCTCGATCACCCCTTTCTGGCGCACATTTGGGGGGCCTAGAACGCAAAGCACAGGCAGTGAGGACACTTCTGCTGCCAGGGCCCACAAAACATCCTGGGGGGGCCCTCTGTGGTCCCTGGGGAGCACAGAGGGAGGGATGTGGCTGGAGTGTGTGTGGAGCAGAGAAGCAAGGGGTGCCAAGTAAAGTAGTGATTCTGGGGACCAAGGGGCCGCAGTGGGGCCTCAGGGAGGGCCACAACATGCCCAAGCTTTGGAGCTCCTCACCAGGCGGGCAGACACTGCCTTTCAGGCCACAGTGCATCTGGCCTAGAGGGGCAGATACTACCTCCCACCACGCAGAGCAAAGCAACAAATATGCGTCCCGGGCTCACAGAGAACCGCATGAACATGGACAGCAGGTAAGTCCTTGGCGGCGCGCCCACCGTCAGCCCCTGCCCTGGGAAGCTCCTCCCTCACGTGCTAAGTGGTGTGTCACAGCGACCGTGACGTGACTGCTGTGCTGCCCCTGAGCCTGTGGAGGCAGTGATGGCGGTACAGCAGGTACTCTCAGGACCAGGACTGGGCCGGTCCCTGGCTACAGAGTGGGGCTGCGGAGGCACGCGCACTTCACAGAGCGTGGTGAGAACGGGAGCCCAGACACACTCAGCTGCCGCACAAGGACTCCTTTGGTGCAGGGGAAATACAGAGGGGCAGTCTTATGGCCAAGGACCCAAGGCACGAGCCAGCCCAAACACAGAGCAGTGAAGTGAAGCCTCCCAACTCAGCACAGGCCGCAGTAAAGCTTCTGCTGTGGGCATGCAAATGATGCCAAGGGACTGCCACCTGGAGGCCAAGGGCAGTGGAACAGGCTGCGCTTAGGACTAGAGGGGTGGGCAGTAGTGGTTCCTCACCAGGGTCCTTCTGCATCCTGGCTGCGGGCACGGAGGGCATGGAGGGGCCGGCTGCTCGTCTTGAAGGGTGCTCAGTGCCCTGCTCTGGCTCAATCACTGCTCCCCGCCAGCTGCAAGAAAGCAGAGAGCTGTCGGGCTCTGGCTGCTGTGAGCCCCAACCTGTGCCCAGTGGGTGACAGCTCTGAAGGTGCCCCGGTCACAGGGGGACAGGAAAACCGGCTAAGTCAGTCAGTCTCCATGGCTGTAGCAAGGGCAACTGCCTGCAGAGGGACACCACTGGGGCTGCTCCAACACAGAGGACCCTGGGGTCCGAATGGAGGGCACGGAGCGTAAGGGCAGCGGCGCTCGGGAGAAGGGCCACCAAGAGGGTGGCCACAGACCTAGACGGGGCTGCTAAGCTATGTGACCACCCTGTGTACTGTCCCAAGCCAACATGGAAGCTCCTCTTGGGCCCTGCTGCAGGTCTGTTCTAGGCCAGTGGATGGGGCAGGGGTGGGGGGACAGAAGCCTCGCTGCAGCAAGGCCTGTGGAGACTGGGCCACAGCGTGTCTCAGAAAGCCCAAGCTAGCTCGATTCCAGCTTAGACAGATGCACCCTGACTCCACGTGCACCACGTTTGGATGTGTGAGCCTGGAAGCTGGGTATAAATGCCCTTGCCTCTGGAAGTCCCCCATTTCCATCCACAGAGAGGGGCTCCCAGGCCCTCAACTGGCCTGCCTCGGACACTGACCAGGAGTTCCCAGGGTGGCTATGCTGGGAGGCCACAGGGCCAGGGCCTGACTGCCGGGCACCCAGTCTGAGCCTCATCCATGACCATTCCCAGTAAATGTCAAGCAGGAAATGTGGCTGGTGCCTCTGGTGGTATCAGGGATGCTGAGCCCTGGACACTGGATGGGCTGGCAGGTGTCAGCGGTCTAGCCCTTGGCCTCTGCTCCCTGCCTGGTCAGGGGGTATAGGAGGGAGGGGGTTAGCAGGTAATTGTCCATCTGTCAGCCACCTGCTACCCGGGGCAGGCCTGAGTCTTACCCCCACTCTCTGTGGTGGCCCTATCCCCACCACATCAAAGCCACTGGGAACAGGAGTCACAGACTAGAATGGCTCTGACTTCCAGCTTTAAAAACGGGACTAGCCCAGCATTTAGGAGGCTGAGGCGGAAGGACTCCCAAGAGCTCAAGGCTATGTTGAAGTGCTTACAGAGTAAGTTCCAGGCCAATCTGAATGAACTAGAGAGACCCATCACAAAAAAATAGAAATGCATCTAAATCATTAAATCTTAATGAAGACAATTTGACAAAACAGCCTCTAGGTCCAGGGGGAAGTATGGTGTAGACACGATGCCTGTGAAGGCCCTGACGCCGGCTGTTACCGAGCAGTCAGACCTGCCCAAGCACCCTGCTCTCAGTACCTGATGACTGTCCGCTGTGGAATCTCTTCCTGTTGAGTGTCCTGTGGGGCGGCCACCTGCTCCTTCTCCTCACCCTGGGTCCTGTCCTTGGAGTCTACATTGGGGGCCCTGATTTGCAGACGGGGCGGTCCCCGCCGGATATGCTTCCGAGATTTCTGGACAAAAAAAAAATCAGAGTTACGTGCTGCAAGTTCAGGACCAGGCCAGGCTACAAAGTGAGCTCAAAGCCAGCCTGAACTACATAGTGAGACCCTGTCTCAGAAAGACAAACAACAACAATAGGAAAATAAAACCAGCTAAGAACAGCGTGCCTACTCCTGCTTGTAGGAGGCGCTTCTTTTTTTGTCTTTTTGAGACAGGGTCTCGAGTTCAGGCCGACTCTGCACCCGCTTTGTAGCCTTGGCTTATCTCGAACTTACAACGACCCTCCTGCCCCAGTCTCCCAGGTGCTAGGATTACAGGCACGAGCCACCATGCCCGCTCAAGTGACTGTGACTGGCAGACCAAGGACCTGGCCCTGCCACCAGCCAAGGGGTGCCCCACCCTGTTCTCGGTCATTCCACAGAAGCAGGCCCATAGCCCACCCGTGGCTTGTCTGTGATGGCAAGACAATCCTCAGGACACAAGCAGCATGGTGCATCAAGGAAACCCATGCCCCAGACACCCAACTAGCAGATGCGCCTGATGGGAAATGCTGTAAGGTGCACCAGGAATCCACACAGGCACCAAACCCTTGTATGGCCACCACCACTTCAGGTGGGATGTCGTGTTTTCTGCCTGAGAGAGGCTGTCATCTCCAGATTGCTGGGTGTTCCGCCCTGGTGACAGGAAATGCAGAGCACACACACCTGCCTCCCAACACAAGCTAAAGCCAACGTACTGTGGGCTTCAGAGTGGCCCTTGGACTGTCAGCTTCTCCAGGAAAACAGTCCTGTGCACAGACTCCTCCAACACCCGCTCTGCACCCCACACTGGTGCACCGCAGCCCCAGCCAACCCTGAGCACCGCGCGCTATGGGCACGGCTGTCTAGGCCCTTCAAACCCAGCCTCTGCCCCACGGGGCTAACTGGATACGGCTCAGCTACACAGCGCCGCTCTCCACAGCAGGACATAGGCTCGCCCAGCAGCCCTGTAGCCTCCTCCTGCTGTTCGGCACTTCCTGTCACCTGAGCAGGACATCCAGCAATCTGAAGACGATAGCCTCTCTCAGGTAGAAAGAACGACACCTCACCTGAAGTGACAGGGGCCTTGAGCTCATCAACGGACACTCTAAGCCCCTCTCAGGTCGGGAGCCACGCCTGCTCCAGCCGCGTGTGCCCGGGCACTCAGGACTTGGCTGCAAGGGAAGCCTCGAGGCCGGGTCAACGGGCGCACTGGGCCACACGGACAGCACTGATGCACATCCAGGGCCTAAGGGCGTGGCGCAGACACTGGGCGAGGCCCTGCTTCTCCCAGCCACCTTCACTCGTAGGCTTGCTGCCTCTGCCCCGTCTCTGAACTCCACACTCCCTACTCCTACGCCCCAAACGTCTCGCCCAGTACCCCAGGCTGAGGCCTGGCCCTTTTCCACTCCTGCTAGACAACACGCGCTATCTCTACGGGGGACCCTGTGTACCTGCCCACAGACAGGCCTCACTGCCTCCCAGGTACCACCAACAGAGCAGGGCCCAGGGGCGTCACCATGTCACAGGACTCTTCTCGCAGCCCTCA
This sequence comes from Myocastor coypus, assembly GCA_004027025.1. NCBI lineage: Eukaryota > Metazoa > Chordata > Mammalia > Rodentia > Myocastoridae > Myocastor > Myocastor coypus. Next base: position 4,203 of record PVJA010020127.1, on the reverse strand, counting down.
CGCTGCCCAGGACCCTCTGCCCACCTGCCATCCCGCAAGTGTCCTTTCATTACGAGGGTCCCCAGTGTCCACAGCCTTGTTCTCCCCACATCCTGCCCTTTTCTCCTGAGGCCCCAACATCACATGCCCACTCACCGTGTGGCTTCAAGTCAACTCACATGTCCTCTGTTCAAGTTTTCTGACACTTCTGGGTGACACTTCCATGATGCTCATACCCCCTCAGACACCTGCTCCCTGACTCAGCCCTGTGGGAATTTCATTTCCGGAAATACAGCTGCTTCTCCTTGTTTGGGCAGTGTCAGGGGCTTAGTCCTGCTCTGCCCATCCTGACCACAAATGGGCTTCTCAGCCTGCCAGAGGTGTCCTGAGGGGGCCACCCCAGCCCACAGCACCCGCTCCTTCCTGTCTTCGCACTCCTGTCCTTTCTCATCACAACCTACAGCTTATGCCACAAACCTGGCTCTGTGTGCGGCTGACCTTTCACTGTCATTCCTCTTAGCTTGCAGCCCCAGGACAAGAGATAGGTCTTTACTGTGTACCAAGCACCTAAGACAGGGGCCAGCCACAACCCTGGTGACTGTACCTCTCCTTCCCAGCACTCATGTAGCCAGCCTAGGACAAGGGCTTGTGAGCGGAAGATATGCTGTATGTGCGGCAGGACAGCAGCTGTGCCCAGCCTGCCTGAAGCAGTTCACACCAGAGCCTAGTGGCTCCACAGAGCGCCAAGTGCAGGTACCTGAGGCAACGCTGTGAACGTGTCCTCTGGGCTGGTATCTGTCTTCTGAGGGGCCGGGAAGACAGGCGGCTTGGCGGGTCTCGGTCCAGGCACTTCCACCCTCAGCCTCTCCCCTTCTGTGGGGCTGCTACCTAGAGCTGCAGAGAAAACCCTTCATCTCAATACTGTCAACAGCCCCGGGCAGGCTGAGAGAGGGTCACACAGGTGGGCTCTGGGAATTCATGGATTTGAGACTGGTGAGAAGAAATCCCATAGTTTACAAACCCTTGCAGTGTGTCACTACACACCCCGCTAAATACTTCCCCTGAAGGGTGTCTGTGCCAGAAAGCATAACACAGTGCCGATAGGTAGTCTGTTTTCAAACCTGCAGAGAACCAAGGCTTCCCCTAGTGGCAACCAGCTTAGAGAAGTTTGGGAGTGGCTCTAAGTCTGCTGGGCTTTTCCAACATAGGATTTTGGGGGCTAGGGCAGTAAAAGAATGGCCAGGACTCAGCATTCAAGGTCATGCTTGACCTTCTCTGAAGGAGAGAGGCTAGAGACAGCACTGCTGACCCCAGATAAGCAGAAAGCAGCTCTCCAGCACCGACCTCGCCTGTGCGACCGTCAGGAGGTCGCTTGCAGCTCCGCCTTCCCACTCTCTGCACTTCCTGCCACCTTGGGGCCCGATATGCCTCCTGGAGCTGCTATAGTGGCCTACGTGACTGCATTTGCCCTTAGCCCAAGTAGCCTCACGCTGGTGGTTCTGGTACCTTTCCGCTGGCTGGACAAGTGCGTGTAGGACAGGAAAGCACACAGAAGCAGAAAGGCCAGCATGAAGAGAATTACGTTCCGCTGTAATCTCGACAGCTGCTTCCATTTCTGGGGAAAGGGCAGAGAATGACATTTCTTACTGAAAACGTGACAATTGAACTTCTCTTCACTGTCAGATTCAGAGAGGCCAGCAAATTCTTCAGAAAGACCCCCGGGTCGGTTGTATCTGCTCTGCGCTCGGAAAAGCTCAGGGTTGGCAGGATAGGCCCTACTGGACAGCACCCCAGGTGGCAGGCGCACGGCTCCAGGGCACTAACAGAGAAAACCACGCGGAGACCTTTCTGCCCCGGTTGCCTACACGTGCAAAATGACTCCTGCGATGCCCACGATCTGGCCCGGGCAGACATCGCCGGGCACCTGCCCTATTTTGCCAACGCGGCCTTCAGTATGAAGTATCCGGAACACCCCAGCAGGGGACTAAGTGGGGTGTATCACTGTTGCACTGAGGACTCAGGGTTACCGCGCAGAGCCTTCTGAGGACTGTGGCAGCCCGGCGCTCCGCGCCCCGCGCAGGGCCCGCTCCCGGGAGGACGCCGCAGCACTGCCCTGCCTCACCCTCCAACACGAGCGCCGCCGCCGGCTCTTGTTGTTATCGTAGCTCTCGCCTAAGCTCAGCGTCACCGAGATGAAGTCCCGGTGAGGCGCCGGCGGCGGCGGGGGGTACATGGCGACCCTGCCGGCCTTCGAGAGCCCGCTCGCTTGCGGCTTCAGGAAGCCAGAGTCTGAAGCCAACCGGGGGCGGCCATCGCTGTACAGTCCACACCCCGCCCATGGCCCCGCACCCCAGTGCACATGCGCCCGCCCTTCCGGTAGTCTGCGCACGCGTCCTGCGCGCCAGGACCCTCTGCGCCTGCGCTCTGAGCCTGCGCCCGGCTCCCGCGACGTTCAGTGCGCGCGCTTCTTACGTACGTCGCTTACGTGCTGAACGTCGCCGCTTCGGCCTACGTGTTTCTGTGTGCGTCCGGTTTAGGAGAGCTGGGCACGCCGCTCTAGAGCTTCCGGAACTAATCTTTGCCCAGATCATTTTATTCCGTGTCTTCGCACCGCCGCTGTGCTGGCTGTACCCGCAGACTCGGGCCGGTGGCGGGCCCCGTCTGCGTCCTACCACTCCTGCGCGAAGCCCCGCTGCCTTCTCCGGTGGTGACCGAGAACATGCGAGGCCGCATGGGATGGGCAAGATTTGCAGGCCGGCGAGGAAATCAGGTCGTCTTGTGCACCACGAGTCAGCCCCGCGCCTTGACCCCACCCGCAGATCTGAGTCGACCGCGCCCCGCCCCGCCTCGCCACGATCCCGAGACCCTGGCTCAGACGCACACGGACTCATCCTGTGTCCTCCCAGTCGTGGGAGAACCAAACCTCGCAGACCTCCTGATCCGGCCCTTCTCGGTCCCTGCGAGGTGGCTGCGGTCTCTTCTTCGCAAGTCTCAGCTCCGACCCAGCGAGGCCCACATACGCTGCTCCCGCGTCATCGGGGAGAGGGTGGCACCCGAGGGTGCGCATGCTGGAGGCTGTGGCTCGTGACTCCCCGGCGTCCTCACGTCCCCACACCACAATGGAGAGCAGAACACGAGTGGGAAGGGTTGCTTAGGCCCGCCAGGGTAGCCTGGGTGCCCTCCATCTGCACTCCTTAGCAACCGCACCTGCCATGGAGGCCACACCAGGCTCCTGTGTCCGTTCTGGGATGCCCTATCCGTGGGAGCAGAGGGGAGATCTCCATTGCCTAGCAGCTGTGCAGAAGAGCTGCTTATCCTCTCTCAGGCTAGGACGGTGCAGGGCTCATGGGAGTTGGTGTGGAGGGGCCCAGAGAGAGAGCCCTGTGGGAAGGAAACAGCAAGGCATCGCCAATGCAGTGTTGGGTGTGCGCAGCTTGAGGCCTAGCAGGAACAGGACCCGTGTCACAGTCCTGGGTTGATGTTCCATAATCAGATAACGTACAGTCATCGTGATACAGTGGGCGTAAAGTACAAGGAACCCCACGGCCTTCAGAGACTGCAGTGTAAGTGCTACCTCCTTCTCAGTCCCTGCAGCTTGTGCATTCAGAGGCTCAGCAGACAGCTGCAAGGCTGCCTAGCAGCTGTGCGGAAGACCTTCTTATCCCTTTCCAGGCTGGAAAGAAACGCTCAGGAGCAGAAAGATACAGGGAAGTCAGGAAGCCACCCCGATGCAGATATCCCAGGATGAGTAGGATTCACATCCTCGTAGATTCAAGGAGGTAGTGCATCTATATAACAGTTTGTTATATGAGGCAAACCAAAAGATAACCTAGGGAAATAAAAAACACTACTGCAGCCGAATGTGGTGTCACACACCTATAATCCCAATGTTTGGAGGCTGAGGCAAAGGGATTGCCATGAGTTCAAGGACAACCTAGTGTAGTAAGTTCAAGGAGAGCCTAAACAACATAGCGGTGTCTAACAATGGTTACATTACATATTTTCATCAGATCAGTTTAGATTAATAGATATAGGTATATAAGATTGATTAAACAATTAAACATTAACACTTTCAATAAACATTACTTTTTTTTTTCTTTTTCCCTTTTTTTAACAGTTGAGCCGGGCATGGTGGCGCACGCCTGTAATCCTAGCACTCGGGAGGCTGAGGCAGGAGGATTGGTGCGAGTTCGAGACCAGCCTGGGCTACAAAAGTGAGCTCAG